>JZKD02S2276961.1:206422-271512 GCA_000966675.3 Picea glauca | reverse complement strand
TGATACTCCAAGGGAGAAGTCACATGAAGACTATCGAACTAGAGATCAATGGAGGATGTAGTAGAGGAGAAATCCGATAGAATGACACCAATCAATGGAAAGGATTTATTCAGGTGAAATAGATCAATAGTCTTGGAAAGGACATGTGGCAGTTGATCGACGAAGACTGGGGCATAGGGGAATAGATCTACAGTGTAGATTCATTCGAAATAGCCTGATTGAAGGCTCTAAAAGAAGACACATGGCGATATTCTATTGAGACGAGTGTTTGTTCAGAGTTGAACATCAGAGTATTTGACTCCAACCCATAGGAATAGTTAAAATCCAATACATCGACACTAGTACCCCAACAGAAATTTGGTCGTCCATCGGAAGCAGAGATATACGATGAAGATATATTGTGCACGAGAAACATAATCGAAGGTTAACTAAGTGCCATTTCTAGATGACATGTGGTGGTATCTTGTTGGAGCCAAACTTTTAGAGTATAGACCGTTGGAGTGACTCTATTCTAGAATATTCTAATAAAGAAAGGTCTGAATTGTTGAGCACTTGAAATTTGTCAAAATCATTGGAGTCTGAATGGTCAGAGTCACTCACTATAGAGGAAGCCTGATAGAGAAATTTGACCAAAGAAAATTCTGATGGTTTATGGGGAGTTAATCACTTGAAAATATAAGTGGTTGGTCATGGTGCTTGATCTTATGTAAAGTTAGGGCATGGGTTTTTGAAGTCTTAGAGCTAATAGGGATAGGCACACAAATATAGTGCTTGATTGCATGCAAATAAAGAGGCCAACGAGAAAAGGTTTAGCACCCAGGAAAAACAAGTGCTCGACATTAACGTTAAAGGAGTTTAGAGAAGATCTGAAAGGTGCTTAAGGTAAGCACTCTGCTCACAAATCCGAATAGTATACTGGTAGTTTAACATAGAAGCCATGAAACTCTGTTAGAGGAGGATTTTGGATCGAGTTAATAATTAAGATAAGCTCAAATTATTGAGCTACTACAAAGTTGATCTAAACTTTGAACCTGTGGAACAAATAGGTTGGGAGGTCATCATTTTTTATATCAGAGCGTAGTTGTGCTCTACAATTGGAAAAGGGAAATCTGCAAATTTGCAAATTGAAGAAGGAAGTTGTTGAAGATCAGTGACATTGTACATAAGACACAAGTTAGCTGAGATCTGGAGGTAAGGTATTATTTTACCTTTAGATTTTGAAGAGTCAAGTATTGAATGGTTTTGTGTAAAGGGATAAGGAAACAAAATAAAGGGAAAAAGTTCAGCAGAGGAACTTTGAGGTTGCAGAATGGAGGCCATTCCAACAAGGAAGTAGAATTGGTATGAGATGTTGAAGAGACAAGATCTCAGAAAAGAACTTCCAGGTACTGGTAAAATGATTTATAATTAAATCTACTTAAAAATATCGGTGATTGTGGGTAGCAGTAGAAGGAGAAAGGAATGGTAGCAACCGTTACAACCAAAGAATTTGTGATAGAGGAAGAGGGAGCGAGTGAAGATATCAAGTGAAGAAACTTGTGGCAAAAAGAACCTTGCAACAAAGGATGTTGTAAATGCTTCCAACTGAGGAATGAAAGTGATGAAAATAGTAGAATTTCTTAGAAGAGTGTGAGTAGGTGCAGATCCAGATAAGAGTTGAGGATTCTCAGAAGGTTCTAGAGGAGAGAGCTAGTAATACCAAGAGGTCAAGCTCATAAGGAAATATTGATGAGGTATTGAGTGAAAAGTTATAGAGACTTACTATAGAGGAGGCTTGATGCAGATCATAGTAAGGATAAGCTCAAAAAAGGAGGAGATGGAGATGAATATTGATAGTGATGACATAGGTTCAAGAACAAGTCACAACTAGAGGAAAGATGACGCTAAAGCAGTTGGAAGAAAGAAGATGAGTCAAGAGGAATTTGACAGATCATTTTTTGAGGTAAAGGAAAGACTCGATATAATTATGGAAATGCTACAAGAAAGCAATGAATACCAGAGATTGGGTTGGAATGTGAAGAATAAGGTCAAGTGGCCTATATTGCAATTTTCTGCAAGGAATCTGAGACAAAGCTTGAAGCACATGATGAGTGCTTGGATGGAGGAAGAGAAAAACTGAGGAGATGAGTTTTGACAGAGGTCAATGAAAAAGAGGGAGTTCACATTTTTGAACCAGAGCAAGGATCATTCCTTTGAGAGGATGATAATGGAGATGTTGATGGGAGACTTGTTGAGAGTCTCATGGACTATTAGGAAATTTCAAATCAACATGCGAGGATGATGTCATAGGCATAAAATAAGACCATAGGGTCTTATATTTTTAAAACTAATTATTGGTGTGTGTTTGTAGGTAAGTATAACCAAGAATTTGTTATGAAGGAGGAAGAGACAACATTGTCTCATGAAGGTGATCGGGACCAAGATCATTTTCAGTCAAGTTATGCATATTTTGAGAAGTAGGAACAAGAACCTGTCATAATAGTGAACCATACAAACATGGCTCATGAAGACAACCTTGAATATGAAGAAATTGAAGAACAACATTTAGTTGAAATGCTAATGGATTTTGAAGAAGAATTGAGGTTGCTGGAAGAATGGCTAGAGAAGCCTAAAGGAGAAGAAGATTGCATAGCAGTTGCAAACACAAAACATCCAAGAATGCCTAGTTGCAACATTGTAAGTGAGGAAGTTGGAATTAAAGACATAGGATTTTCTTGTGAAGATGGATTTATGCTACATACATAGCAAGAATATGCAGACCAAAGGATTGTCTTGAGAGACAATAAGGAGAATGAAGGTAACCAGGAGACTGCTAAAGGTGCATATGAAGGTGAGATTTATGAAAGAAATCAATCTTCCATGAAAGAGAAAGAAGGTTGGAGGAGGCAACTAAGTGTCTCAAATACTTTTGGAGAATTGTATGAAGAATAATGGAAAAAGATGCAAATGGAAGAGGTATCCAGTGAGAGGTTGCAGATTTTGGTGAGTATTCCCATGAGCTTAAGCACTTCAAAGAAGTTGAATACAACAAGGATATTATCGTTGAAGAAATATTGATAAAGGATATGGATGAAGAGATGGAAGAAAGAGACATACACATTATGTCTATAGAATTGTAGCAACAAGTTTGCAGCAATGCCATGGACCAACAAACAATAGATTTGGACATAGAAATTGATGAACTGTGGAAGTTAATGATGAATAAGTCCAAATGGGGATACCATGGAATGAAAAAGGCACTCAACCAAAAATTATAGTTGGTTGAGAGAGACTACATCAGTAGGGTGATTGGAAAGAAATAGAGTAAAGTATGGGATCCTAGAAGATTGTAGGCAACAATAATGCAACAACAAGGAAAGTGAGTAGCAACATAAGATATGGGATCCGGGAGGAATTCAACAAATGAAGACTCTTGATCAAAAGATCATGAATTTTTTTAACCCTAGGAGTCTGATGTAGGAAGATTTTTCCCTCCAAAAACAGTCATTTTGAGAAGACCTAGGGGATCTTAGAATTTACCAAGGGAGTGGGTTCCCTAACTTGAAATTATTGTAGATTCTATGTTTTTATTTGAATTATAGAAGAATAGAATTAGTTGGATTGGATTTTATTGAAATTTAATATGTGATTGAATCTATCTTGGTTTAGCAAATCTCAAGAGTTGTGATATGAGAGTATTGTGGATCTGAGAGATCCTAGAAATATGTTGTAAATTTTAGGGAGAGTGATTGGGATCTGAAATTGATTTGCAGTTCATACATCTTCTTTAAATTTGTAATCCTATGAGCATAGAAGAGGTTTGAATTTGACAGAGAGAGGAATAGTAAGAGTGTGAGTTGAAGGGCCAAGTGTGGCCAAAAAGGGCCAAAGAGAGGCCAATCAAATGTAAATCATGCCAAAAAGGATGAAGGCCTTGTGTAAACCTATATACAAAGATTCATTAATAGATATATGTGTGTTTTTATTCTGTTCTTTGTGTTAATTTGGAGTTGAGTTTCCATTTCATTGTTTGAATTTTCCCTGTGTGGAACTATTATAGTCCAAATAGGAATTTCCATGAGTGTGTGCAGGTTTCGGGTTTTAGGTGTGTGAAAACCATTAGTTCAAAGGGAAAAGGACAGATCATGACCTTTGATCATCAAACATTGGATGATCAATGATCCAAAATTGAGAATTGATTAGGTTCGAGTGACAATATTATCAAATTGGAATCAAGAATGAACAGAGTTTAAATTTGTGTTTTGTGCATAAGTGATCAAGAGTCGAAGACTGGTGAAGAATAGAGTTTGAATTTCCTTTGTAGGAGAGGAGAAAAAGTGACCTTCATATCAGAGACATGAAATAAATCGTGATTGTTGATTTATCATACTGAGGATCCATTCATGAGTCTTAAGTTTGGACGAATGAGATTATATCTGAGAAGAGGTTATCCAAATCGACATCGAGAGTAATTCTTTATTCGGAGTCCGATACTTCGAGGGAGAACTCACCTAATGAATATTGGAGTAGAGATAATCAAAGGATGTAGCAGAGGATAACTTTGATAGAACTACACCATCCAACGATGAGGTTGTATTTGGGGTGAAATAGATCAATGGTTCTGGAAAGGACATGTGACAATCAACCGACGACGACTAGAGTGTAGGGGAATAGATATACAGTGCAAATTCATTCGGAATAGCCCAATCGACGGCTTCGAAAGAAGACACATGGTGATCTTATATTGATATGAGTGTTTGTTTGGAGTTGACCATCGGAGTATTTGACTCCAACCCATAAAAGCAATTAAAGTCTGATACCCCGACACCACTACCCTGATGGAAATATGGCCATCCATCAAAGGAAAATATCTACAGTGAAGATCTATCGTGCATGGGGAACATAATAGAAGGTTAATTGAGTGATATTTTTGGAGGGGGACATGTGGCGGTAGCCTGTTGGATTTAGGTTATCGGAGTATGAACCTATTGATGGGTCCTAGATCCCTTTACTCAACAACAGGAACCAAACCTGCCACTGAGTCCCAATTAGACTTTGTAGTGTTTAATAGTGGAATGGTTCTCCAGATCTTGCAATCCATCCAGTGAATCGATGAGCTTTACATTTTCTTTCGAAGGCGTCTCCTTCGGTTTCGAATTTCTCTTTTTGTATTTTCTCTTAGGTGGGACCGATATAAGATGGAATCCGGTATAAACCAACTGGGTAACAAAACAAGAATAAGATTAACTACCGGAGAAGAGGTTGAGCTTGGGATAAACCGCTACTCAAGAATGCATACCACAAGTATTACCACAGGCCTAGTACTAATACGTTAACCATGTGAGTATCCAATTATTGACTGAGATACAAATCATCAGAAAGAAAACACATATGCAATAAATAATGGAAAGCAAAATAATTCACTTAACTCTAATCATCCATCACATAATAACACAATGATTCATCTTCATCATTAAAGAAAAGAACTGTAAAACATTGCATCAGATAACTTAACAATAGATTTAATATCTCTTACTCGTTACAACATCCATTCATGAAACAAGATAGGAAATAGTTCTTCTCCACATCCAATCATGCGTGCATTTGATGAAAACATAAACTTGTATCTGGTTCAGAAGGACTTCTCAATTAAAGGTAGCTTGGAAATAGTTCTTAATAAAACCAAAAATGAGTGTTTCTTGCAACAACCATCGACCTTTGACTAATCGGTCAATGCTCTTATTTATAACACAAATTTAACTAAAAATAATGACTAAAGTGAAGATGAGTAAAACAAAACTCACTAGGTGGCGTTCTCTCCTAACAGTTTTTCTAACAGTCATCTCAAGATATCACTTAAAAGGGTGACTCTTCTCGTACTCTGACCAACTGATGAAAAACTCCTCACATGTGTTGGCGTATGGGAATCTGTGTTGTTCCATCGGGGTTTCATAAATCTCCCTTATCTCTACCGCATGTGCTCGATACTTGACTAGACTGGCACATAATTGGTGTAGCATAGCTCGAGATTTGATCAGGTGTTCCATAAACTGTTGCACCTGTCCTGGTGCTATGTCAGTCACCTTTGGTAGTCTTTCGACCCATGATGAACCTTGCTTGGTGTGTGATTCAACTATGTCACGCAAGTCGAAAAAGTCATCAGGTGTGACGAACTCGGGCAGTCTGATATTCTCCATTGACTTGTTTCTTTTGACCCAGTTTCTCTCGCACCTGGCCCATTTCTCTTGGATTTCTCGGTGAGATTCTTGTGTCGTATTTGCTGAATACTCAGAGGCATCTTTCTTGAAATCAAAACATAAAGATCCTTTTAGATACCTCGTATAAAGAAATGTTGGGGAAAAATATATGTATGAAGTATAAGCATGAAAATTCCAGAATGGTACATACCTATAAAGCTGGCCAAACCTGGTTATTTGATACTTATAGGATCTTGGAAGCTTTTGAATTTCTCCTCTCACTCCCCTGGATGCTCTGAACTCCTTTGCACACAGAATGGTCTTGTTTACGAATAGATTGAAAGAATATAAACGGGGAAGAACCTATTGTGTTGTATCAAACAATTAATTTGGGTTATGAGTAAAATCCAAATGAAATCTGCCACCGGATATCTCTTATTCAATTCATCGTGGGTTGATGACGGAGGCACGGAGGGTTATGTGATGTATTGGTAAATTCAAACAGTCCCTTTGATTCATGCACGAATTAGAAACTAATGCGAGATTTGGAATTAATTATTCCCTTAAATGCTCCAGATCAAAACATATCTAGCACTAAAACGTCCCATTATGTCACTCTCTTAGTGGGCAGATCGGGGAACGGCGATGCGTGGTGAATGTTTACGTTGGTATCCTCCTATGAAAAACCTCTGACGCCAATCGATTTCATCGTACGACGCTAACGTGGATCGTATGTTTATCCAATCTAGAAAAGATATGTGGTCGATGAGGACAGGTGGTTTGATCGTGTATATCAACCGGAGTCAAGGATTTTAACAAGATGCACGTGTTAAAATCAAATTGGGATTTCCGATGCCGAAAAGGTATCGGTGGTCGGTGATCGGGGAAAAACTATTACATTTTCTACGAAATTATTTTCTCTAAAACTCGTCGATGATGAAATGCTTCGGGGATCGGTTGTCGGAAATATCCTTGTGTAATGCTTGCCACAAAAGAAAGATTCATTTTTCCGATGTCGATGAACATCAGCGCTTGATGACTACGTTTTTTCTCAAGTGATTTTCTTTCATCTTTTAAAACTTTTTGATGTCGAATTTGGACGCATCGGGTGAAACGTTTTTTAGCTGTTGGTTTTTATTGAGAAGTTAAGCCTTTTAAGTCGTGGGTTTTCATAGATTCAAGAAAAATTTTAAAGACTTAATGAGAGTGAAAATGGTAAGAAAACACAACATTTTTTTTATAATGAAGACGAATAAGATAGTGCAAAGAGATCAAGTGGTACCCAAAAAGTAAAAATTGACACAGACATTTTTGGGTGTGTTGAGTGATCAACAAATGGCAACTTACTAGGTGAAAGCATAATCTTTGTTCCCCCTTTAGGATTGGCTGATGAAAAGGTTGGTGGTGAACTTAACTGGTTTTAAATCAGAGCCTCTTTTACCCTTGCATTTGAAATTCTCCGGTTGATGTTCTGAGTCTGCCTGTGGGGTTTTTAACCTTTATTCCTCCTTTGTTTCCTGTAACCCTGACTCATGCCCTCTTTTAAAAAAATATAGTAAAGAATTCACTGGCATAGAGCCTTTAGTTACCTTTACTCACTTGCTACGGTGTTTCTCTGCTAACAAAAAGTGTCCATAGACCTGACGGAGTCACCCCGACATCAAATACGTTGATCCGCTACCAACAAGTGTCCATGGCCCCGACGGAGTTATCTGCATACCCTCTCCTACTGTTCACTCATTTGATAAAGTCAATTTTATTTCCACAGAATGCCCTAAGTGAGTGGGAGAGGATGATGTCTGTTTATTTTTCAAAATGAGATGGTTAAGGTGAATCCTTTGCTAACTTTGTCTTTGTGGTTCATGTAGTCCTTTTCATTTTACCGTCTTTCCCTAAAGGTTTCAACAGACCACTGGGCAGACACTTTTGTATTTCTCCAAAGTTGTTCATTGGCACAAGTTAGATAGAGGACCCCTTGGAACAAGCGCAGATTTCCCAACATTTATTGTGTTGTATGTGAGTGATGAGTTAGGAACAGAGTTCACCATGTCACATGATTTGAGGTCAACCATTGTCTTGCTAAACACAACCTTAAAAAGTGCAAAAAATAAAACAGCAAAAGAAAACAAAAAGAATTTCGCAATTGACCTAGCTGAAACAAAAATCATGAAAACACACAAACAAAACAAAATAACATTTTTTTTTAAATGGAAATATTGTTTTTGGGCTTGGCCATTTATTGGGAGGGTGTCAGGTTCCCCCCTCAGATTCTGTAGCTGATAAGTGCCTGCCCCAATTTTCTCATCCACCTGGAAAGGTCTGAGCCATAGATTTTGAAACTTAGAATGTTTTCCTTTAGGCTCGTTTTCTCTATCCCATTTTAGGAATAAGTATCCGACTTCAAAATTATTCTCTTAAGCCTTATGCTTATCAAAACAACTTTTCACTATCTGCTGATGAGATATGAAATTTGACTTAGTTTTTTCCCTTTCTTCTTCCAACATGAGTAGAGTGTCAATCCTTTGTTGTATGACTGATGAAGGTTGTCCTCTGGAATCTTGGGAAAGTTGAAGAGATGGAAGGTAAATCCCATTCGGGAGAATGGCTTCCTATCCGTATGCTAGAGAATATAGGGAATTTCCTATAGCTTCCTTGGGTGTGACCCTATCTGCCCATAAATCGTTATGGAGTAGATTACGCCAATTCCTCTGGTTGTCTGCAACTATTTTCTTCAATATTCTCACTAGGTTCTTATTAGTTGATTCTGCTACTCCAATTCCCCGTGGATAATAATTTGCAGAGTACCTAATTATGATTCCTTTCGCTAGAGAAAACTTCATCAATAGGGTGGAAGAAAAATAGGTTTCATTATTGAAAACAAGAACATAAGGGACATTGAGCCTTGTGATTAGTTGTTGTTCTATGAATTGGATTACCACCTTCTCATTTACATGGGTTAGAGAAATGGCTTATGCTCATTTTGTGAAATAATCGGTGGTAGTAAGAATGTACTTATGTTGTTTTGAAGAACTTGGTGTAATTTCTCCTATGGTATCTAACCCCCATTGCTCAAAAGGCGTAGAAACGATTACCAGTTGGAGTGGGACCACTTCTCTCTTCTCGCTCCCATCACTTATTTGACAAGTTTTATAGTTTCTAGCGTAGGTGTGAGAATCCTTGAACAAAGTGGGCCAATAATAGCCAACTCTTAGTATCTTATGAGCAGTAGTGTCTCCTGCAAAATGTCCACTAGTAGGGCCATCATGGAGTTCCTTCAGAAATTTGTCTGCATATTCACGTTCGAGACACCTTAAAAGTACCCCATCATAATTAATTCGGAAGAGTACTGAATTAATGAGGCGATATTGTGCATATTTTAACCTGAGAGCTCTCCTTTCCCTGGGGTTTAGATCTTCTGGGCAAGTCCCATGATGAAGGAGATAAGTCAATTTCTCATACCAAGAATCTTGCCCTGGGGAAATGTATGAAGCTTCACCACACTACAATGCCATTTCATTCTCCCATATGGAGTCTTCATTTACTTGGTCTTGGGCCTCAGTTGCCAGTTTGCATAATCCTTATCCTTTAACTAGTTTAGTAGGTTTTATATCTAGATCAAATTATTGGACTACCACCATCCAGTTCCCTCTTCTTTCCCCCATCTCCTGTTGAGTGAATAGGGATTGACTACGGGGTGAGGCATGATTACTTTGGTATGGTTCTTGAGGAAGCAAGATCTGAAATGTTTTACTGCTTTATAAAATGCATAAGCTTGTTTATCTATAGCCAGATAATTTAGTTCGGCTCCTTGGAGGTTAGTACTCATGAATGACACTAGAGCCTCATTGTTGTCATCATCCTTCTGAGTCAATATTGCGGCTAACGATTGGTCGGAGGCGAAAGTATAGAGGAAAAAATCTCTATTAAAATCGGGGCTTCACAACATGGGGGCTTGAGATATAGCAGTTTTAATATTGCTGAAAGAATCCTTTTGTTCATCGTCCCACTTAAATTCAACATCTTTTTGGATCATTTTTTGTAACGGTCTGACAGTCTCGACGATATCGGGTATGAATTTTCTTACAAAAATGATTTTCCCGAAGAAGGATTGCATTACCTTTTTGTTGTGAGGTAATGAGAGTTGAGTTATAGCTTTGACTCGCTCAGGGTCTATGTGAATGCCTACTTGGGATATAATATGACCTAATAGCTTTCCTTCTTCCACACCGAAGATAGTTTTCTTAGGGTTTAAGGATATGTCGTATTTCCTACAACTCTGAAAAATTTGGGTTAAGTGTTGGATATGATCTTCTCTATTCTTTGAATACATAGTTACATTGTCCAAATACAGTACTATACACTTGTTGATTAGTCCGCAAAATTCTACGTCCATGGCCCTCTGGAAGGTCGTTCCTGCATTAATTAACTCAAAGGGCATGCATTTATATGCGAAAGTTCCCCACTTGGTTCAAAAGGTAGTTTTCAAACGATCTTCCTATGAAACGAGAACATGGTTGTAACCCGAGAACCGTCCAGCAGAGAGAAAATATCAGAGCCAGACACAGTCTGTAAGAGTTTCTCCATTGGTGTGACTAGATAGTTGTCCTTTTCTGAAGCTCTATTGAGGTTTCTAAAATCTATGCATAGGCAAATCTCACCAGACGTTTTCCTCATAAGAACCAAATTCGCTACCCATGCAGATTGTCTAACCTGAAAAATGATCTTGGGATCGAGTAGTTTTTTTTAACTCCTAGCACATTAGAAGTTCCAGGGACAGGTGGTACTTTCAAATCTTTTGTTGGAAGGGTTTCACTTCGGGTTTTAACGGAATAGTGTGTTGGATGATACGGGTATCATAAGTTTTTAGATCTTGGTAGGACCACACAAAGACATATTGATACTGTCTGAAGAGTTTTAGATAGGCCTTTCTTTCCTCAGATATTGTCTTACCGAGATTTACATTCTTGGGGTTTCTCGGGGTTCCTATATTTATAGTTTCATGCATGGGATAGGAACTACCGGTCTTCACATTTTTGGGTCCCTTAATTTGTTCTTTCAGGTCAAAAATATTTTCTAAATTAGCTATCCCCTTCGGGATTGTGTGAGACTTTGATTTGTCAGTTGGTTGACCTATCCGAGGATCAATTTATGTTGATTTTTCCTGGAATACTTCATCGTCAATAGAAAAGTATTTGAAATTATCTTGGTTGGTCAGAAAGTTTATGATCTGTTCATCCCCTTCAAAGACTTTCCAATTAGAAATGTTGTTAGGCACCGACGGTTTGTAGAGTATTTCCACAGTGAACCGAGAGGCTTCATAATCTTCTAAAGGTGATAGCCTTGAAGCAACAGTGTCCAGGGAATCAACAAGAATGTTATTTTCTCTGGGGATCACTGTAATGTTGAAGGCGTCAAAATTTTCTATTAGCCTGTTCACTTCTTGTTGGTAGTTTTTAGGTGCGGGAATTGAAATGTATAGTATTCCTTACTTGTCTAACGATAATCTCAGAATCTCTAAAAACCTTCAATTCTTTGAGGTTTAAGTCTATGGCTTTCTTTAACCCTTGTACTAGAGCTTCATACTTAGTGGTGTTGTTTGTGCATTTGAACTCAAGTGTACATGACAGAAAATAATGTTTACCTTTTGGATCAATGAGGATGCACCCTACCCCGGACTCCTTCTGTGACTTATATCCATCAAAGTATATGGTCTAAATTTGTGAACGAAAGTTATTCATTTCTTCTTTATCATTACTTTCTTTCTCTCCTATCTTTTTTTTCCGTAATTTCTAGCACATGTTCTTGACAGAAGAGGGTTTCCTCTATCAGTATCAGTGATTTCTCTTGAAAAACCATTTCATAATTTTGAATGAGAGGGACATCAGATGAGAAAGGGGAGAAGTTGTCGAAGTAGGAATTGCAGGAATAATTGCCTAGAATAGGGAGTTATGTCGATGAGGGTTCGTTTAGGGTTTCTAGGTCAGTGACAGTATGTTTCAGATACCTTTCCCTATCAATTCTAATCATATTTTTGTGTCCCTTCAACGGTAGCCAAAGGTGCACCCAATCTCTACTAAAGTATCTGTTTAAATTATCAAACCAATCTCGGCTTAGTAATAACCCATAAGCTTCTGGGATATCTACTATACTGATGTCAATCACTTGCACAAAATTAGGATGTGTCACTATTCTGATCATTACATCCTTGAGTTCTCCCATGACTTTGACCTGGGTTATGTCTAGTTGTATTACATGTTTATCACTTTTGAGGGGAAAGACATTTAATTTTTTGCAAATATACAAGGGAATAAAATTGGAAGATGCTCCCGAATCGACCAGACAATTGTGGAGGTTCTTGTTGAAAACTTCAAACGTTAAAAGGAACGGTGGGACAAAAGGTTTTCCTTTCTTATCTTATGAGCAGGTGTTTACAGTCGGTTTATTTACTAGATCCGTGGGAGTTAGATTTCTTTCCTGATCATAGCTTGTCGTAGGGTTTTCTGTTGATCTCAAAGCTTATAGCAGGAAGTCTTTTTGCTGAGGGATTCTACATATGTCCATAATTGATATATTAGCCTTCAATTTCTTCAAATCTTCCACTACGTTGTAATCCAGTTTGGGCGATTCTTGGGTACAGATGCTTATAGAGTTTCTTTAGGGAGATAAAGGTGCTTTCAGGTGGTTAAGCGTTGTCTTTCTCCTCAAAGTTTGGGTATTATAAAGATCTTTTGACACAGGTGGACCCTTACTACATGTTTGCACAACCGAGATCTCTGCAGGTGGTTCTTGAGTCTCAAATAAGTCGTCAGAAAGCATGATTAGGTCAACATCCCATATCAACATGGTTGTATCTCCTGGTGGATCGATCTCTTCCTAATCAACAACATTCATAACTTAATTGCTTGTTTTTTTGGTCAGGGAGACTTCATATAGAAACCGATTGGCCATCAAATTCATGAAGTGCACCCATTGAGGGTAGTCTCTCTCGGAGTGGTTTTCCTAGTGATAAGTACAGAAAGAATCAAATGCTACATTTCCTAGATCAATATTTAAGTTATATGGGGGAGGTTCAATTTCTTTGAATAGTGGGTTCATTTTAAAGAAAGGTTTATAGGGCCTTTGGCCTTGGTTTCCCTCCCCTGCACTTCTTTTCATGTCTATGATCTCATTTGATAACTTCTTGACCATGTGTTGTAGGTATTCAATGTCTCCATTACCCTTTTTTGGACCTTGTTCTATTAGTTTCCCTGTGGGTCTAGTCAACAAGAGTCCTCCTCTAGGAGGAGGTTGAACTTCCTTCTTAACTAAAGAGACCTGGCCTTCTTTACACCCTTTCATATGGAACTCTATCATTTTGGCTTCTTTAAAATTCTCAGCTAGGGTTAATTTGGCAGCCCTCTTCATAAACATGGAAATAGAAGTTGGGAGAGCATTAGCATATACTTCGATTTTCAACTCCTAAGTAGGTTCAACCTCGAGCTGTAATTTGTTCAATATAGTTGTGAATCTTTGATTGAAATCTTTAACCTTCTCCTTTGAACTCATGGTGGCGGCGGACAATTCAACCATCAAAGCTCCTGTAGTGGTTTCTTTGGAAAATTTATCTAAAAAATCCTTCTGAAACTTTGTCCAACTAGTTATGGATCCTACAGGTAAGTTAAAATACCATGTGGAGGTTGATTTCTCAAAAGTGTAAGGGAGAATCCTGCATACTACATCTTCGTGTTGGACATTCATCAGCCTCATCGCCAGGATGAATTTCTTGATATGATCTTCAGGCAATCCTGAGGTGTTGGGGTCAAACTTAGGAAGTAACTTCTCTAGATGTCAGGGAAGGTTATGGACTCGCCCTGGGATGGACAAGGCGTCTCTGGCCAACCAAGGTTGATTGTTTTGAGGTGGGTTTCCCCTTTCTTCATCATGGTCATTGTTTTCTTCCATATATTCAGATCCTAAGTTAAAATCTTCCTCTTCCGAAAAATCGTCTGGTTCAGAGACTTCGTCGGTTGGCATTTCAGGGATCAGAGTAAGAGAATGTTCGATTTTAGTGATTGCGAAATCTATTAGGTATTCTACTGTGTGCACAAAAACTTGGTCGGGGGTGTCGACCACTAATCTGCTTATTTTTTGTCTTTGAGGAAGTATCAAAGATAAAGACAACACATCGATCTGTCAGGTGTATTCTCTTGTGATTCTTCTGAATTGATTTAATTCCTTGTGAGGGAGAGCATAAGGTATGTTAGGGAACAAGTGTTCTTCCTTGGGATGGGGTGAGTTACTCATTTCAGGAGTACTCAATGTGTGTGGGTTGTCTTGGAAGTGACTAGCCATGCATGTGGGTTGTTTTGAATCTACAGGTTGTTTGAAATATTATGTGGAATATCTATTCACCTATTCATTCTCAGACCCTCCTTCTAGCACCAATTTTGTTGATGAGTCCTAGATCCCTTTACTCAACAGAAAGAACAAAACCTGCCACCGAGGCCCAATTAGACTCTACAACGTTTAATAGTGGAATGGTTCTCCAGATCTTGCGATCCGGCCAGTTAATCGATGAGCTTTACGTTTTATTGCAAAGGCGTCTGCTTTAGTTTGGACTTTCTCTTTTTCTATTTTCTCTTAGGTGGGACCGATATAAGATAGAAGCCAGTATAAACCAACTGGGTAACAAAACAAGAATAATTTTAACTACTGGAGAAGAGGCTGAGCTTGGGATAACCCACTACTCAAGCATGCAGACAACAATTCTTACCACATGCCTAATACTAATAAGTTAACCATGCTAGTATCCAATTACTGACTAAGATACAAATCATCATAAAGAAAACACATATGCGATAAATAATGGCAAGAAAAATAATTCACTTAACTCTACTCATCCATCACATAATAACACAACGATTCATCTTCATCATTAAAGAAAAGAACTGTAAAACATTGCATCAAATAACTTAACAATAGATTTAATAGATCTTACTTATTACAACATCCATTCATGAAATGAGATAGGAAATAGTTCTTCTCCACGTCCAATCATACGTGCATTTGATGAAAACATAAACTTATATTTGGTCCAGAAGGACTTCTCAATTAAAGGTAGCTCGAAAATAGTTCTTAACAAAACCAAAAATGAGAGTTTCTTGCAACAACCATAGACCTTTGACTAATCAGTTGATGCTCTTATTTATAACATAAATTTAACTAAAAATAATGACTAAAGTGCAGATGAGTAAAAAAAAACTCACCACGTGGCGTTCTTTCCTAACAGTTTTTTTAAGAGTCATCTCAAGATATCACTTAAAAGGGTGACTCTTCTCATAAAAGGGTGTTTATTGTTGCATTTATAGTTGAATTATTCGCTCATTTGTGGCTTTGGAAGCACTTCATGATTTATGTATACAACATAACATATATATATAACAGAATATGAATAGCACAGAAAGAATTCCATTTGTTTAACAAAAGACTTCAGGAGAGTAAACAATATCTTCAAGGACTAGCAAGAAAATGTTATAAATCCAGAGCCCAACATCCCCCCATGCCCAGCCTTTTGCATGTCCTCATGCAAACAAATTCACCTCTTTAACACTGGCATGGTAATAGAATGTTAACAGTCCTAAGAACTGTCCATCTTGATTAATAGGAACTGTTGAGAAGAACCCCTGCACTCTGAGCATATGCTGTCAACTCATTCATTCATCATTTAGACAAAAATCTTCAATCACTTTTTATTTCAGCTGATGCTTTTTTATTGCAGCAAACATAAACTATTCAAAGGTGCTATCTTTTATTCACTATCATACCTACCTACTTAAAGAAATGAAACATTTCTTTAAGTATAGGAAAATAACCAATGTAGCCACCGTCTTAGCAGAATCAATAATGAATTCATCCCTTTGATAGAAGATATAGATGTATAATTACCAAGGCATGCTGAGCAAGCAACACCGGTCGCTTGATTTCCAAGATTTGCTGAAGAAGAAGAGCATCTGAAGGTTGTAGAACAGATTGAAACCAATGTTCAATATGATTATGCATACCATGTTCTTTTGCTGCTGGAGTTTTTAATTGCTCATTGCTCTCTGTAGGCTGGCAAAGGTGTTCACACAAAACCACTGAATCAACTGTTTCCTCCTCCATCTCTTGAGCTGCAGAGATCTCTTCAAGTTCCTGCAAGATGCATGAAAGTTCCTGCAACAATCTCTTCTTCCGTTCATTCAATCTTGAATCCATTAGTCAATTTTTTGTGATTTTTTTCTTTTGTTGTATGTGGTTTGCTAAAAAATTTGAAAGTCACATCAACTGATAATAATTCTAAAACCCACACTAGCTTGAAATAAAATGAAATGCACTCTTGCTGAATGGAAATTTTTTTCTACTGAATCAAATGCACACCCTCTTATACTGATGAACTCAACTGCCGAATCAAATCTAATACTGCTGAAATCAAGACTCTGCTGCTGTTGAATAAAATCTACTAAAATGAAACCCTCTTTGTTGTTGAATATAATCTAACACTGCTGAAATGAACCACTTGCACACTAATGAATTTGAAAGCTCTCTTTACTTCTATGGAAATACTTGCAGAAATCAAATCTACTTGGCAAAACTTCGGAGCCCACTCTCCAATCCTTTTTAGTACCTCCCCGGCAACGGCGCCAAAATGTCGAGCTGAAGATATACCATGTAAATCAACATTTAATTGTCAACCCGGGAAGGTAGACTTAGAGGAACCAGCACAGGAAATGCAGGGTTGAAGAGGGGGTTTAAAGGATGCCAAACTAATCCCTGGACTGCTAAAAGAAACTTGCTGGAAGAAGCTACTGTACTCTACTTTGTTCGGCACTACTCTGTACTGACTTGCACCCGTTCTGCACTACTATGTACTACCCTGTACTAACTTCATAAAACTGCACTCTGAAAAATGGTCATATGCATGTAAAAGGCCTGCTGCACACTGATGGTTGAAAACAATTAAGTTCTTGCTACTTATTACTCCACACAACTCGGCAACCTTCTATTTTATAATGCAATGAAACCCTCTACTGTAATCGAAGGAAACTTCTCTATCTCATGAGATATCCAGGCTAGTTCTTGAATGTTAAGCAGTCTGAACTAGAAAATGAAATCAATGGCTAAAAAAGATAATGTCTAAACTTGAATCTTGAAATGCTAAACCCTCTGTTACAATCAAATGAAATGTTATTTCTGTTCTATTAAATCAATGAGAAAACTGGCAATGTAAATTGGAATCAAATCTTTGCTGAAAGAGGGTGTTGAAATCTAAAGATGGGGTCTACTGTAAATGCAATATACAGTTGTGTTTCCATCGAAGGGGGCCTTGCCTTCTCTGTAAACAGACTGTTCTTTGCATACTGAAAATGAATAACCTACAGCAAAAGCAAAATGGCAGTAACAAAAATCGTATCACTGAAACTCTGAACTACTTTATTGAAAAGAACAATACAAGTGCTTGGAGATTTCCATTCTTCTATCTAATCTCTGCTTCGTCTCCCCCCCTCTCGAGCATAGAAGCTCTGTATATAATGTTTCAGATCCACCACAATGCATGGCTTTGCGCCCAAGTAGTTACAAAACGTTTTTAAGAGTGCCACCGGGGAATGAGAAATGTTTTACATAATCAATCCGTCTAAGATTGCCTGTATTCATGTCATGAGATTACATAATCTTTGACAAACGGTTTTTTTCCCTGTGGTATGCATGAATCTATATATTTGAATTACTTGATGCCAGTTGTTGATTGGTCGTTGAGAGGCAATGATATTCCAGCACACATGTTTCGATGCTTAACAAACAATTTTCCCCCCTGCGTTATACATGCACGAATTTATGAAGTGGCATAAGAACACATGGTGCCAAAAGAGAATCAATATGTCAAGGAAAAGTCCAGCTTCAGATCACAGAGGTTTGGAAGTGCTCTTCCTTTATGGAGTGGAATCAATGTTGTATTCTCAAGATACTTGCACGCCTGAAGCTTCAAAACCTTTAATTGGGGACAAGAATCAATGATAGGCTGCAAATAAGACATATCTAAAAGTGTCAAGTTGGAGAGTCTCCGTAGGGCCAACAGCCCCTCTGGCACAATTGAAGTGCACGACATCAAAACCAATAACTTGATGGAAGGGCATGCAGCAGTTGCAGCAGCCAAGCAATCATCGTTAAGTAAGCTGCAGAAAGAGGCATCAAGTGAGTGCAACTTTGGACAATCAATATCTGCTTGAGATGGAACACCACATCCTTTCAGCTTCAATGTTGTCATTTGAGAAGCTATAATCTCGAGTTCAGTCAGATGGGCACATATTCCTAAGTTAAGTGAGCAAAGTCCAACAGGGGAAAATGAGGCTCTCACAACTATCAAGAATAAGGGTATTGAGCATCGGGCAACCTCCACCCATCCTAAAAACCTTACAACTTGAATCAGTCAATGATTCACACTCTGTCAACTTCAGACAAACAAAGGCATTGTAGCATTATAGTTGTCAAACTCTTCTACTTTTGGAGAACCAATTTCTCAAGTGCAGTTGATGTAATATCAACTCTATTAAGAATTGGACAACTTGAGACATTTATAGATACCAGAGTTGGACTAGATAATTTCAATTCAAAAATCTTGTGGCAATTGACAAGACTTATGTGTTGAAGCCTTGGAAGAGCCAGTGTGACAGAAGTTATCAACCAACAGAAATTAAGTTGAAGTGCTTCAAATCACAGAGCACTTTTAAACAAACTATCTTCTTCGTGGACCTGGCTATATCAATGATTCCATTTCTGACTTTGTTTAGTTGTTTATTGTTGCATTTATAGTTGAATTATTCGCTCATTTGTGTCTTTGGAAGCACTTCATGATTTATGTATACAACAGAACATATATGTATAACAGAATATGAATAGCACAGAAAGAATTCCATTTGTTTAACAAAAGACTTCAGGAGAGTAAACAATATCTTCAAGGACTAGCAAGAAAATGTTATAAATACAGAGCCCAACATCCCCCCATGCCTAGCCTTTTGCATGTCCTCATGCAAATGAAATCACCTCTTTAACACTGGCACGGTAATAAAATGTTAACAGTCCCAAGAACTGTCCATCTTGATTAATAGGAACTGCTGAGAAGAACCCCTGCACTCTGAGCATATGCTGTCAACTCATTCATTCATCATTTAGATAAAAATCTTCAATCACTTTTTATTTCAGCTGATGCTTTTTTATTGCAGCAAACATAAACTATTCAAAGGTGCTATCTTTTATTCACTATCCTACCTCCCTACTTAAAGAAATGAAACATTTCTTTAAGTATAGGCAAATAACCAATGTAGCCACCGTCTTAGCAGAATCAATAATGAATCCATGCCCTTTGATAGAAGATATAGATGTATAATTACCAAGGCATGATGAGCAAGAAACACCGGTCACTTGATTTCCAAGATTTGCTGAAGAAGAAGAGCATTTGAAGGCTGTAGAACAGATTGAAACCAATGTTCAATATGATTATGCATACCATGTTCTTTTGCTGTTGGATTTTCTAATTGCTCATTGTTCTCTGTAGGCTGGCAAAGGTGTTCACACAGAACCACTGAATCAACTGTTTCCTCCTCCATCTCTTGAGTTGCAGAGATCTCTTCAAGTTCCTGCAAGATGCACGAAAGTTCCTGCAACAATCTCTTCTTTCGTTCATTCAATCTTGAATCCATTAGTCAATTTTTTGTGATTTTTTTCTTTTGTTGTATGTGGTTTGCTAAAAAAATTGAAAGTCACATCAACTGATAATAATTCTGAAACCCACACTAGCTTGAAATAAAATGAAATGCGCTCTTGCTGAATGGAAATTTGCTTCTACTGAATCAAATGCACACCCTCTTATACTGATGAACTCAACTGCTGAATCAAATATAATACTGCTGAAATCAAGATTCTACTGTTGTTGAATAAAATCTACTAAAATGAAACCCTCTTTGTTGCTGAATATAATCTAACTATGCTGAAATGAACCAATTGCACACTAATGAATTTGAAAGAACTCTTTACTTCTACATAAATACTTGCAAAAATCAAATCTACTTGGCAAAACTTCGGAGCCCACTCTCCAATCCTTTTTAGTACCTCCCCGGCAACGGAGGTAAAAAATGTCGAGATGAAGATATACCATGTAAATCAAAATTTAATTGTCAACCCGGGAAGGTAGACTTAGAGGAACCAGCACAGGAAATGCAGGGTTGAAGAGGGGGTTTAAAGGATGCCAAACAAATCCTTGGACTGCTAAAAGAAAGTTGTTGGAAGAAGCTATTGTACTCTACTTTGTTCGGCACTACTCTGTACTGACTTGCACCCGTTCTGCACTACCCTGTACTAACTTCATAAAACTGCTCTGAAAAATGGTCATATGCATGTAAAAGGCCTACTGCACACTGATGGATGAAAACAATTAAGTTCTTGCTACTTATTACTCCACACAACTCGGCAACCTTTTATTTTATAATGCAATGAAACCCTCTACTGTAATCAAAGGAAACTTCTCTATCTCATGAGATATCCAGGCTAGTTCCTGAATGTTAAGAAGTCTGAACTAGAAAATGAAATCAATGGCTGAAAAAGATAATGTCTAAACTTGAATCTTGAAATGCTAAACCCTCTGTTACAATCAAATGAAATGTTATTTCTGTTCTATTAAATCAATGAGAAAATTGGCAATGTAAATTGGAATCAAATCTTTGCTGAAAGAGGGTGTTCAAATCTGAAGATGGGGTCTACTGTAAATGAAATATACAGTTTTGTTTCCATCGAAGGGGGCCCTGCCTTCTCTGTCAACAGACCGTTCTTTGCATACTGAAAATGAATAACCTACAGCAAAAGCAAAATGGCAATAATAGAAATCGTATCACTGAAACTCTGAACTACTTTATTGAAAAGAACAATACAAGTGCTTGGAGATTTCCATTCTTCTATATAATCTCTGCTTCGTCTCCCCCCCTCTCGAGCATAAAAGCTCTGTATATAATGTTTCAGATCCCCCACAATGCATGGATTTGCGCCCAAGTAGTTACAAAACGTTTTTAAGAGTGCCACCGGGGAATGAGACATGTTTTACATAATCAATCCGTCTAATATTGCTTGTATTCGTGTCATGAGATTACATAAACTTTGACAAACGGTTTTCTTCCCTGCGTTATGCATGAATCTATATATGTGAAATGCTTGATGCCAGTTGTTGAGTTTTCGTTGAGAGCCAATGATAGTCCAACACACATGTTTCGATGCTTAAAAAATAGTTTTGCCCCCTGCGTTATACATGCACGAATTTATGAAGTGGCATAAGAACACATGGCATCAAAAGAGAATCGATATGTCATGGAAAATTCTAGCTTCAGATCGCAGAGGTTTGGAAGTGCTCTTCCTTTATGGAGTGGAATCAATGTTGTATTCTCAAGATACTTGCACGCCTGAAGCTTCAAAACCTTTAATTGGGGACAAGAATCAATGATAGGCTGCAAATAAGACATATCTAAAAGTGTCAAGTTGGAGAGTCTCCGTAGGGCCAACAGGCCCTCTGGCCCAATTGAAGTGCACGACATCAAAACCAATAACTTGATGGAAGGACATGCAGCAGTTGCAGCAGCCAAGAAATCATCGTTAAGTAAGCTGCAGAAAGAGGCATCAAGTGAGTGCAACTTTGGACAATCAATATCTGCTTGAGACAAAACACCACATTCTTTTAGCTTCAATGCTGTCATTTGAGGAGCTATAATCTCGAGTTCAGTCAGATGGGCACATATTCCTAAGTTAAGTGAGCAAAGTCCAACAGGGGAAAATGAGGCTCTCACAACTATCAAGAATAAGGGTATTGAGCATCGGGCAGCCTCCACCCATCCTAAAAACCTTACAACTTGAATCAGTCAATGATTCACACTCTGTCAACTTCAGACAAACAAAGGCATTGTAGCATTATAGTTTTCAAACTCTTCTGCTTCTGGAGAACCAATTTCTCAAGTGCAGATGATGTAATATCAACTCTATTAAGAATTGGACAACTTGTGACATTTATAGATACCAGAGTTGGACTAGATAAGTTCAATTCAACAATCTTGTGGCAATTGACAAGACTTATGTGCTAAAGCCTTGGAAGAGCCAGTGTGACAAAAGTTAGCAACCAGCAGAAATTAAGTTGAAGTGCTTCAAATCGCAGATCACTTTTAAACAAACTATCTTCTTCGTGGACCTGGCTATATCAATGATTCCATTTCTGACTTTGTTTAGTTGTTTATTGTTGCATTTATAGTTGAATTATTCGCTCATTTGTGGCTTTGGAAGCACTTCATGATTTCTGTATACAACGGAACATATATGTATAATAGAATATGAATAGCACAGAAAGAATTCCATTTGTTTAACAAAAGACTTCAGGAGAGTAAACAATATCTTCAAGGACTAGCAAGAAAATGTTATAAATCCGGAGCCCAACAAGCAACTCGAATTCTGGAGCTACTGTAGAGTTGATCTAAACTTTTCACTAGTGGGACAAACAAGTTGGGAGGTCATCACAATCAATAATGCTAGTAATACTATCAAGACATGTCAAGGTATGTAACTTTGGTTTTACAAACTATATATGTTAGTTTGGTATTATATTAATGCATATATGGAAACATTGGTTCAATGCATATGGCATGCACTTGATATAAGAAATATGGTCAAATTATTTAGTTTGTTAAATATCAAAACTTTAATATAAGATTTGGAATATTCGTATGAATATGCGCACTAATATGGATATGATATTGCACAAGGTTGAAGTTATATGTTCGTGATAAATTTCAATTTTCAAATGGTATAAGTTTTATGGTTGACATATCTCATAAGCATGAGTTTAAAGGTTATGTGATTTGGTTTATGATGAGGTTCAAATGTGAATGAATTGAAATACATTGAGTTTGGCATACACATATGTTATTGTGGATGGTTGGAATATTGATGTGATGGGTAATAGTTGGCCATGCATTGAATGAGAAAGGACGTGGGCATTAATTCCCACATGCCTACGCTTTACCACCTCTTGATAGCTAGGGTTATTTTCATTTCATTTGGTTTTTGGTCCGTGGAGGAAGAGTTACAACTCATCTTTGGAAACCATCCTCTTGTTTTTTGTTGCAACCGTCTCAACCTCCATAGCTGGTATAAAAAGTGATCTTGGACAAGCTATGTACTCACTAGTCTATAAACATCTTTTGCAAAAATTTTGTAAGCTAATGAAGTAGCAATCGTTCTTGGTAATCAGTGTGGAAGTATTTATTTTCCCTTCTCTTTCTCA
Organism: Picea glauca; assembly: GCA_000966675.3. Classification (NCBI taxonomy): domain Eukaryota; kingdom Viridiplantae; phylum Streptophyta; class Pinopsida; order Pinales; family Pinaceae; genus Picea; species Picea glauca. The sequence goes on along the minus strand of JZKD02S2276961.1, from coordinate 248,013 downwards.
TGAAGAATAAAAAAATTGAATGTTGTTTGATGGTTTTACTTGCAAAAGAAAAGAATGTTTTGTCACCCTCTCATGTATGCATTACTCCTCTGAATTCATATTATCATTTTTCATTTTCCTAAGTATTTGTTTGAAAAGAATAATGGGTTGTGGAAGAAGAATGAATAATGGGTCAAACCCGTTTTTGTTATAGTTGATATATGTCAAGTCTTGGCTTGGGATTTGAACTTGAATTCATAAATGGTCTGTTTATTATTGATATGGATATGTGACTATCATTTGATAGCATACTCTATTTTCTTGGGTTCGAACCTTGGTATTATGAAAGAATTGTTTTAAGTTGCATGCAATTCCAATGAAAACTATACATGTTATGGTCATGTCCATTCTCATTTTGAAATGGAAAGTTTTGATTCAAACTCATAGTTTATAGCAGAGTTATGGTTTGTATTTCATTTCGGAGTCATTATAAAACCATGCACATCTCATGGTCATCCTTACTCCTATTCTTTGTTGAGGTTGTGTGCCTTTTGATTCTATTGTTGTCTATAGCACTAAATCCATTATTCCTTTTGGTTACATGTACCTGAGTACCCTTTGTTCCTTAAGTTCGAACCACTACTGGTATCGATGATCTTGTTTAATATTTATATGGTATAACTTATTACAAATCAAGTTCATTTCCCATTCAATTTGTAGCTCTATTCTATTCAAATTCTTGGATAATTAGACAAAGTAGTGGTCATTTCATTTTGGAAAACAAGATCTACAACTAGTCACTTACTCAATTCATTATTATATGATAAATGTCACACCCTTATGACTACATTACTAAGTCTGATTTGACTTTCTATCCTTTGCATTATTTATTAATCAACAGTCCCAAATAGCCATGATTATGAGAGTTGGGTTCTCCTTAAAATAAGTAATATTGGTCGAAATCATTCTGAGTTGTCCATTCAAGAGGTTTTCAATGTTAAATTATGACACAGGGTTTGAGTTTTTAAGTATAAAGAGCAGATACATATTTGGCAATGAATATAAAGGTTTAAAATGGAAGTGAAAGTTTTATTTTTTATTACATAAACTAGGAATTTACCCCTCAATATTTATCATTTTCCATCCATTATTATTATATCTTCCCATTCATATTTCATTTTAATTTCGTGTCATTCTCCCCCTATTTATGTGTTTAAAAAATGATTAAGAGAAGCCATTTAAGGAGGGTCTATTTATGATTTGTTCATTATAGAATATTTGTATATGAAATTGAAATTATTTTATACTCAAAGGATGATATATGGACACATTTTCATTTAGATTTGGATTCTTTAAACTCATATCATTATGCAATTTGAGAATGTAGTTTGGACAAAAGGAATAATCTAAGCATACATAGATTGTTTTGGGGAATTGTTTAGGAATATTATAAAAGAACTACAAATGGATCATTAGTTCTACAATGAAAAACTATACGGTTTTATGAACATATATGATTGACCATGTATGAACATTGAACATAAGTTTCTCAAGTATTCCTGTCATTTCATATCAGTTTTCACTAATTGCATTCCCTTTCTCATATATCTCTGTCATTATTTATTCATTTTTCACGCATTTCCCTTGTTCTAATAAATAATAGATTGTTCATATGAAGAAAATTTTGCAAAGCATTGTAAAATTCATATTTTTGAAAGAACAATAATGAGAAGGATGCCCATCAAAATGTGGTTTTTCTTCCCTATTTACATTTATTCCTATTCATTGTTGCCTTGCATGCTTGAATTACTTTGTCATTTTCAGATCCATGGCTAAATCATTTTGAACAAAATTGTAATAGATGTTTACTATAATGTGTCTTGTATTTTACTAATTGGAATGATGATGCATATAGATGATATTTTTCAGTCGAGGAAGTAATAGGAGTGGAAACAAAAGTAATAGGGGCGGAAGAGGAAGAGTGCCCAATGTGTTTTGGCAACAAGGAAGAAACAAGAAAATAAGATTTTCGATACATTTTGATGTTGATTCTGAAGAGTTTAACTAGATGGTACAAACCATGTATAAATTATCTATATAAACGTCATTAGACATCCAACATTGCCACAAACTCAAGCTCCTCTTGATCCTCCCCTACAACCACATCCTAGTATTGTTTACTTCCCTGAACCTCCTCTACAACCAGCTAATGGTGGCTGGGAAAATAAACTCATAAATCCTCCTTCAAGAATAGCTCATTGGCCTAATAATCCTTTACCTCCACCTCCTCCTCTACAATCAATGCCTCATGTTGCATTTGTTTCCTCCATGGCCCAATCAGTTTAATTTTCTAGAAAATACAAAGTTTTGTACATTGAACCCCAAATTGACAAGGAATACAACCAACCAACTTACCAAGCTCAGAGACATCCCAATCCTCTTCCATACATTCCAAACAACCTTAAACCAAATAAAATAGTAATGAGAGAAAAATTACTTTCAATGATATGCATCCTAAGATGGAGAAATTGGAAGAAAAGAAATCTTATGATAAAGACTTACTTAAACTCAAGGTTGATCTTCAAAAGGAAGTAGGCAAAGAGAGGCTAGTCAGTTTTATGAGTCATCCTCATAAGTGAATGTAGAAACACTATAAATATAGGATCGATGTGCACATTTTAAGTGTATCCAAGCAAGAAGAGCAAGTACACGTGCACAAAAGAGATCTGAGGTGCACAAGAGGAGTTGGGGAGTATTCTTGGGGTTTAAAGGTGCACAAGAGAAGTTTTCTTGGAGTTTTATGGGAAAACTATGAAGGACTAAGGTCTATGATGTTGTAAAGTGCATTTTTTTTAGGTTATTATGTTGCAGTCTGGAATTGTATTCTAGGAATGATGCTATGAGGATCGTTTGGGCATGAAGGATAAATTTGACTAGGGTTTGAAACTATGTTTGGGGTATGAAGTAAGGAGAGGCACTGGAGCATGAAAGTTAATGGTATGATGACATTGTGAAATGCATGAAGTATGAAGCATACAAGTGAATTTAAAAGTAGTATGTGTATGAAGATCCTAGATTTCTACCTATACAGGTCTAACTAAGTTGGTGCTCAGCTGAAGAGATCGGTGTCTCTAATAGGTTGGTGCATACGCAATATCTTGATGAGTTGGTGCTCAGATGAAGAGATTGGTGTCTTTAGTAGGTTGGTGCCCATACAATATCTTGTTGAATTGGTGCTTAGTTGAATATATTGGTCTCTCTAGTAGGCTGGTTCCTACAAGCTTTTATAAAGATACATTTTTGTGGTATTCTACCACAAGGGTTTCCAAATTAAACTTTGTGTACTATGATTTGAGTTTACATGCATTTATTTCCTTAAAGTTAATGAATGATTGATGAATGATCATTTAAAGTAAAAAGTATATTATAATGATTCACCCCTCCCTATCAGTATATGCATAAGTTCAATAAGGTATTTAAGAGAGCATACCTCTAGTTGGGAAAAAAATTCCAAGATATTTATTCTTCCATGGTTGGCCTTCAAGAAGGCATCAACTTCAAATATTTTGAACGTCATGGTAGGCTCTAGGAGCGTAAGAATCCTTCTGAAAATTGTAGGTGCTAAAGAAAAAAGTGTCCTTCTTTGCAATTGGATTATTCTCTTCTCGATGTTGAACTTATTCGCACACCAATGAAATAATTCTTTAAAATATGACACTTCCAACATACACCCAGCCAATACAATCCCAGAAGTGTAAACTTTGTTTGAATTCCTCTCTTTAGGTGAAAGTGCTTAGTACCATTTGAATGCTTCAGACCACTGGAATGAACCGTCCTCTTGTCCAAGTGTATTAACAGTTTCTCCATAATAGAGTTTTTTTTTCTTACTTAACATACTTGATAGAGGTTAGCTTGAGTGAATAGGTGGAATTTATGTTGAAGAAAGACTTTACAAGGATTTAGTTTCTTACTAAATTATTCATGTATTTCCTTAATATCACATGTTGTAGAAATTAGTTTGAAATTGTTAACTACATGATTTGATTTGGATTAAAGGCATGGATTTTATGAGAATCATGTTATTTAATAATGGCCTTAATTCATATTGTGTGCTATTTGATGTAGCGACAGGATCATAAATGCTCGTGGGGACTATGGCTACATACCAGAATAAATGAAAAATGGTAAAGTATGGAAGTGTAAAGTGAGTGATGTGATGTGCATTTTGATGAATGTGGGTTTGTGGGTTGCAATATATGGGAGATGGAAGGGGAGGCAAAGGGGAAATCCCACATCCACAATCAAAGAATAAGCTAAGTATCATAATAGTTCATTTTGTGTGTTGCAGAAGTATGCATGTCATTTTGGAGTGGGTGGAAGTGCGAGATGAAGGCTTGCGGGGTACGGACCTTTGGAGACATCACTTACCCATGTAATGGTAGTCACGCAAATGTAAGAAATAGATAATTTTAAGAAGTGAAGAATTGGTATTATAGAAAAATGACTAAGTTTTGGGAATGCAGACTTGCAGATTTGCAGGACTTGGACTTGTGATGACTACATGTGGTCCTCTTGCAACCTGAAAATTAGAAATATGTCTAAGTGTGGGATATATAAAAGAGTGAATATCACCAAAAGAATTAAATTGTAATCAAAGAATGTTGAACAACAATCGGTTCCAACTATGGGACAGTAACCCCCTACGGGTTGTTGAGAATCTAGAGATCCTTTGTCCCTTAGGAAATGGAGTCAAAATAAAACAAAAAAAAATAGAAAGAAAAGTGAACAAAGAAAAGGATATATGCAGGAGGTATATACAGAGAGGGAAGAGAGGCAGTAATTTATGTACAAAGGGAAGAAATTTGATATTTAGATAAAGAAGTGTTTGAGGTATTTCTCATTTACGAGCAATGTTTGAAATTTTTCATTCATATCCTTCAACAAATAAGAATTTAAACCCCAAAAAAATTCAATATAATACAAACCGATCCAGAGGGATTCAAATTCATTATGAAAATATGGTTTCTCCTTTTCTTTGTTCCATATTAACATCAATTGATATTTTTGAAAATATTTGAGAGTAGTGCTCTGATCAAAATACCTTTAACTATTTCTTGTATTTTCTTTATGGATGTCAATGATTATCCTCTTTGTTCTTCTAACTACATTAATTCATTATATCAAGTTTGGAGAGAGGAATCGTCTTCTATGTGTTCAGTTCTTGTAGCAATGGCTAGTGCATTCAATTCCAGATGCATGGGAATTCTAGCTTCTTTTCCATATACCAAAGTATAGGGTGGTTGTCTAGTGCTTCCCTTTGAAGTGATTCAACTTACCCAAAGAGCATCCACTAGATTTTTATGCTAATTTATTTGATTTGAAACAATTGTATTTTTAAGGACTTGGGTCAATGTATTATTAGTTGATTCAGCCATGTCATTTCCTTGATGATAATAATTGGATTATTGTCCCATTATATAATCATGTTCTCCACAAAAATTTGTAAATTTAGATCCAATAAAAATTGAGCCATTGTCTGTTATAAACTTCTTAGGAACACCAAATCTAGAAAGAACATTATCCTTCAAGAACATGATCAGTTGTTCTGAATCAATAGTATTCAAAGCTACAACTTCTTGCCACTTTGTAAAATAATCAGTATTAGTGAGAATGTATGAATTTACTTTATGTAATTTTTAAACCTATGAGATAAAACAATGCATACAGATTCTTAAGAAAAATAAATAAATTAATCAATGGCCCATACATACAGTACATTGAGATTTATGTTGGAAACCCTTAACCAAGAGAAAACCAACCTTCCTTGGTGTTGCACCTCTCAACTCTACATTCTATTAATTTCACCATTCACAATACAATATATGCAATATTTTAGGTATTCTACAGCTTCCAAAACCCTACTCCCAAAGGGCTTAGGGTTTTGGAAGACATAGAATACCTAAAATATTGCATATATTTATTGTGAATGATGAAATTAATACAATGAATATTTGAGAGGCACGACACCAAGGAAGGTCGATTTTCTCCTAGTTAAGGGTTTTAAGCATAAATCTATGTGTACTATATGTATGAGCCATTGATTAATTTATGTTTTGCTTAAGAATATGTCTGCATTGTTTTACCTCACGGGTTTAAAATTTACATGTAGTATCAAATATAGGAAGACCTAGACTATCCAAAGAGAGTGGCCTGATTTTGAGATCCATGCTTATGAAATTGTTGGTAAAGTGAATGATTTGTGGAAGAGAGATATGCACGCAAATTGAAGTGACGATTCATGGGTTTATGAACCATGGTGAATGACACATGGAAATGGAGGATAGACAGAAGTACATATTGTATTTGGAGCAGGGAGTGATTCTAGTAAAGAAGTTGGTATATTCTTATTGCATCTTGTTCTCGAGCATACAGTGGTAAGATAAGTAGTTGGTCTATGTAAGTGTATTTGGATTAAGAGGGTGTTATAGTCCAAAATTCCACTCCTATGCATTTTTTACATTGGCCTACTCATTTACACATTTTCGAACCACTTTTGTTGAGGTTCCTCTTAAAAAACATCTTTTTGTATGGTTTACATGCCCTGATACATATGCAACACACATACATACACGACCTAAATGCCTAAAATACCGCATATACTCTCAAAAGTTGCAAAAAATAAAAAAAATTACACGCTTTCCGGTGGAGTTTACGGGCTATTTTGGGTTATACAACCATTTTACCTCTTGTAGCCCTTCTGACAACCGAATAGCCATCATTTCTCCATATAAAAAGGGCCCTAGGGGGGGTCATTTGAGGATATAAAATAAAAGTAAAGTGAACACTTCCAAAATTTCTCCCTTTCTCATTCGAAGCCTTTGCATCCTGCTCTGAGTTTTCATCCTCAACATTCCCAATCATTCATCCTCCTTATACAATCCATTTGTTTCCTTCTATTGGCATGTTGGTTGTGAGGGTCTCACTTTGGGATTGGTGCACTTGGAGTATAGTTAGAGGAACCCAGGAGAGGTTCATGGAGCAGTCTCAACAAGATTAAGGTTGTATCTTATCATCTTGTTTTCAATAAAAGAAAAAAAATTGTCCCAAATCTGTGTGTTTACATGTTTATATTTCTAAATTTCCTTCATGAATATATAGGCCTTTAAATGATCTTGGTGGTTATGCATACTGTTGTTCCAGAGTCTGTACTTAAGGATAAAAAGTACAGGGTCTAGGCATCTGAAAGTGAGTAAAAGATAAAAAGGGAAAAAATCAACCTTCAGGAAAAGGGAAGCTAAGGATGATTTCTAAAATGTCTCTGTCTCACTTCCAAACATTCCTGGATGCTTATATCCCATTCAATTGCGGCCCATGAATGTTCGAGTTCAACCCGGGTGATGGTGGTTTTAAGTATGGTGTCAAATAGGTTCAAAGCGATGTTGGTTTGATCCGATAGGCTAGGTTCGATGTGGGGTTGTCTTGCAAAGGGCACAGTCATGGAGGAATGGAAAATGAAAAGAAAGTTCAAGGTTTAAAATGTCACTTCAACTTTTTCTTTAACCATATAAAAGAGAACTTTCGAAATCCAATGTTAAAGATAGAACAAAAACCAAAGTCCTTCTCCCGTAACTGAGTTAACTTTTTAAAGAATCATGTATGAAATGTGAGAAAACATTAAGTAGTCAACAATGCGAGGCTCCTATAAAGGGAGAATCTCTCCCTGTAAACAGAAGAACAAAAAGGCAAGAAATAATCCGATGAAGCATAAAATATAGAGATCTAAAAATTTCACAGGTCTTGTACCTGATGATAGCCGATACAGAGGAAAAACTGCAAGCGATTAGATTACTAAAAGTTGGTCACCACAGTAGAAGTTTCACTAAATTGTAGCTAAGCATTCATCAGAAATATATATGTTAAATGAAACTTAATATAAGATAACAGAGAAAACAAAACTCATAAATCAGTGTTCACGGAATCAGGAATATTCGGATTGCTTTGTATTAATTTCCAAAAGGGAGAGAGTCTCTATTACAATCGACCAAGAAAGGTCCAGCTTTTATTCTCACTTCAAAATGCATATTTATACAAACTTCTAAATGCTAGCATCTCAATCGTTCTAGAAGTTTTCGGTTACAAAATGAAAAATTTATGCGTTTCACTTCTTTGTCTTTGTCCTCCTTCCTATGGGTAGAGAACCTTCCTTTCCTTACTCTTTGGGTTCTAAAAATAGAACAAGCAGACATCTGTCATTATTTGACACCAGAAACCTACCCTTTTGCCTGCTTGGTGAAACTGATGTACCTGTCCACCAACTGGGCTATCAACCTGGAATGCTCTGCTTGGTCGCTTGCTTCAAGAGTGTAACAATTCTTCACCAATTGTGGTAAAATCTTTCCCACTTGTCGGTCCTCTGCGATGATGGAGCATAATTGTGAACTTGGTTGTACTAGCCACTTGTCCATTTGGGTCATATCAACCTGGTTGATCTGGGATATCTCCACTTTCTGCTCCTCCATGTTTTCTTTGATGTCCAAAAAATGTTTAGCTATATTGATTTTGCCCAGTGTCCCAGCACTTCTCTCCTTATCAAGATCTAGCAAACCTTTACTTATTAAAGAGAACATTTCCTCACAAAAATTCTTCACTTCATTAACTCTCCCCCTGCTTTTCGATATGTTCTGCTCCCAGACCTTCAGCGGGATATTACCTCTGGTTTGTTCCATGATGGATAATTTTGAGGTGTTGACCATCTCTATATTCGTTGTATCTATAACAACGTCTTGGAAAGTGACCCACGCTGACCCGACTTCTCTTTCTCTTGAAGAAATGTTCTCTAATATCTGCTCTATCGTCCGGAAATGGTTTTGAATGGTTCTCACCTTTGCCAGCAATTTTTGTTGAGCCATAAGTACCTTATGTCGGATTTCGGCGGCCTGCGATATGAACATTTCTATGTCTACAACATGTTTCTCGGCCACCTCCAATTTCGACTGTAACTCTATAATCTGTTGCCCCTGCTAGCTTACCTGTGTTTGGCTAGTTTTCACTGACTGGTGCACTTGCTCGAGGTTGGACCTGAGCTTCTCGATTTCATGCAAGTCAGTTGTTCAGGCTTCCTCAAGGCTCCTGCTCACCTCGTCCCTGACATTCTCTTAGGCAGTAGCTACCTTAGCTTCAAATTTACTTATCAGGAGGTTCTTTCCTTTCAACTGAGTTGTCAAAGTCCCAACTGAGTACTGATTGGCTATAGCATAAGCCCCTAGCATCCCGGCTATCTCCTCTGCAAATTTTTCCTCTTTCGCAGCCTTCCCATCTGTAATGATTCTAAATTTTTTAGCTACTGCGCCCTCTTGTTGATAAAATCCTTGCCTTACCACGACCTTTCTTTTCTTGTCAAAGAAAAATTCGTTGGGAGGCAGCTCCTCTACAGAAATAGACGTTAGTTCTTCATTGAAAATCCATCCCTCGTTAGGATTCCCCTTTGTGAACTGCAAGGGTGTGACAATAGAAATTGGACTGATGATTTGCTTGGATGTTTGTTTTAGGGTGACTTATATAGCCGGCTCATTTGGCACACCCTTTTTGAAGTTTCCTTCCTGCTTCTGGGGGACTTCGGCTCCTAGCTCTGAGGTTCCAGCCTCCCTAGTTTTCCCTTGGTCTTTATCCCCACTAGGACTTGAGTCCTTTGCACTTTTGGCTCCCATCTGCTTTGTAACTGGAAGATCTGGGGCTTCACCCTGTAAAATATGTGGGAGACAACTCTGTCGGTGTTCCCAAAATTTCAAAAATTCGGCCATGTCTCCAGGTGGAAAGGCTTGAATTCGACTTAGGACTTCTGCGAAGGACCTCACACCCCAGAATATTTCATCATGTGGGGAATCCTCGTGTTCATACCTCTTTAGGCTACAACTTTCCAGGTGATTTCTCACAACCTTACTAGGGTCATGCTTCTTAATCTCAATGTCTACCAGCTTCATTTCTTCCAGAGTCGCAGCCTTGGCTTTGGTGTGGCGAAAATCTAACAAGGAATATGCACCGATATGAATAGGGAAGGGTGGCCATACCTTTTTTTATACTCCTTTGAGATTCTAGCTTATTCCATCGAGCACAGACTATCTAGCAATCTCATGGCATAATAGCTTATCTGGCAGGAATAACGAGAGGGAATATGGAGGGACAAAGGTGCCGAAAACCCTGATATATGAAAATTTTTCCCCTAGATACTAATCTACCACACTGCTTAGGATGGTCGCGATGCTATCTGATATTCTGGGAGGCGGTTGGCCAAAAATGGTGACATGCAGTGGCACCATTACCTAGTTGAAGATCTCGTAGATAAATTCTTTGGCCTTATCCTCCCAAAGCTTCGAGTGGTAGACATGGATAGGATCTGTACTGGATGGAGTCTAGCTCCAGCTTATTAGAGGGAAAGGCATCATGAAACAAATGGTGTCCATGATGTAGGTGGACATGAAAAATGAAGTTTCTTTCCCACTCGCCTTCTACGCTCGATATTTGGTAATTCGACTGGTTAAATTGTCCGACAACAGTTTGGCCAAGTCGAAAGAAAGACCTTCAACAACTGTATGAATCAAAGGCACCCATGGGAGAAAAAAATGTGTGGTGTCCTCCCTCCCATACAACCTACATGCCATCATTGCTATATACCTGAATGGTGGCTCTACGGAGGATACTGAATAAATTCCATTAGAATCTACCCTAAATTTTGTGTGGTGCGAAACCCAATCCCTGATCAGATCAGACAAGTTTCTGTCATATTTCTCGCATTCCTTCTCCTTGAAACCTTCAAGAAATTCAGCATTGTACGCGAAGTTTGGTGTGGGTGACAACTAATACATTGTCTGCAAATATTCTAGTCTAAAAGTCCCAATCATCACCTTCTGCTCGCTGTTGACAGTTCTGGTCAGGATATCCACATGGTCTAGTGCCCATCTGATCATATCATAATAGGGGAGGAGCCATGGTCTTGCTTCTATTTTGTGCATTTCTAACTGAATGACGATTCTGTATTTGGTGACCAAATCATCCTTCTCATTATCGCTGGAATCATCTGAACAATTCACCGATTCGGACTGAAAAATGTCGGAGATGTATGTCCAGGTTTTGACAGTATTAATACTTCACGGTGAAGTATCGGAAACAACATCGGGGCCCTCACCTGAACTTTTGGCAGCCACCTTGAATGCCTTTCATGGAGCCATGAAAGAGAATTATGTACGCAGATCACCTGTAGCAAGAATTGTAAATACAGACATAAGTTATCCTAATGAAAAAAGCTATGTGCACAAAATAGAAATAAAATTGAAATAATGAAACAACCCCTTATCTTAGTCATTTAAAACCCTGGTGTCCTTGTGAACCAAATGGTCAAATCACTTAATGAAAGATTTTGCTGTAAAAGCGAGATCCTACTATCTGTCACCTCGCCATAGTCCAAATAAATGCCATAATTGTTTGACGAGTCATAGCACGAATCAACGTAAAAAACATTTAAAATTACTCCGCAGATGGTGCATATTAAAGTTTTCATTTATGCATCGATTAATCCTGCTTAGCTCCTTTAATTAAGCCTGTTTTAGTCTTTAATCCCCCTTTTTCGGCATTCACCGTATCGGGAGAATTCACTCCTACCCTTTGAGCCCCCGAAACCTGAAATTGTGATGATGCGATTTAGTTTTAAAAAAGTGATTTGACTTAAGCTCTTAATTAACCCATGCTTAATTAATAAAAATCACGACTTCGCGACTCAGGGCTTCGAAGGTATAGTTTTCTGGGAGAGTGATCGCTGAGTCGGGAAACCCCGACGGTACTTAACTAGTGTTTAAAGTGACTTACCCCTGACACTAACCTGGGTAAAATTTTAAAACTGTTTCGCGACTTCGCATATTGGAGTTTGGAAACCTTTCAACTTGTAACTCCTAAAGAGCAATAGTGTGAGGTAATAAAACTGATAGAATCTCTTAATGGTTAGGTGATAGTGACTTAGGACTATAGCGGCTATCGCCACTTCGCATGTCGGGGTAAACTTTTGATTTCAAGAATCACATTTAAACAACTTGTAAAAGGCCTCTCCAACATATGCTCCAACTAGGGATCCCGTCTTCCTATGAGACAGGAAGAATAGTAGACCACATGCCTGTATTGGGTAAATGGAGTCATTGGTTTCTTTCTGCGAAACTTGATTTAGGAAGGGGATACATCGGGAAAAAGAGATTTGGTCTTTACCTCTGAAAATATTTTCAACATTCAATTGCGTTCCAAACTCAGTTGCAACCCTTTCAATGAATTTCTCCTTCTTGATACTAAATTCAGTTCTGCTTTAAGATAATCAAAACAATCCTAGGAAATTCAACAGATCCTGTGAATTTTAGCTTGCATCAAACAAAGTAAACTTCATGATTTTAATCGGGGGGAGTCTTGTCTAAACTTGGGATGAAGATTCAGTTTCGAAAAGGCTATCTACCAAAGTAGAGTGAAATTTATATATGACAGCCTTACAGTTATCTCAGATATTGCTTCACTTCCAACGAGCCTGTTCAGTACCGCGGTGAAGTTATTTGGCCCTTTTTACTGAATTTCCTTTCACCACTTCGAATCGTAATTATGCATTTAAATGCTGAGATGAGGGAAATCATTTATGAATTTCCTTTCATTGTCTTCATGGACTAGATGGGGGCAATACAATATGAATTTCCTTTCACCATCTGTCTTATATTTTACTTTTTAAAACACAAAGTGGTGGCAATCAGTTTGTATAAGGCATACTAGGGATGATATCTGTGTAATATTCACAGTGGAGGTCTGTCAACTTGCTTTGATTACTCGGGACCAACCTTTTCTTCACTTTCAAAACAGCTTAGCCCGCAGGGGAAAATGGGAAAAATTACTTCCAGGGGCCTTCCTTTGAGCAAGCCTCAATCCTCCGAAGACTGTTAAAAAACCTAGAAGAGTCAAGATCAACCTACGCATAACTTTGTTTAGTAGGAGACTGAGGAGTTTATGAGGACCGACTTACTTTCCAAGGTCTGTTTTCCAACTTCCAAAGATAAAACATAACCTCTTCTTCTCATATAGGAAACCTAGAAAGGTGCTTGGATTTTTAAGAAGGTAAATCCAAGGACAGAAAAAGGGTGACAGAGAAAGGCCTGGAATTCGAAGAAAAAATAGAGGTCATGGATTACACCTGACTCTTGGAACCCTTTCTCGAAGACGCTTTACTCCCTCTGCTTAATTTAATTTCCTCTTATCTTTATCCGGGTGAAACTTTTAGGACCCAGAGTAAGAAGTCATTCTTTTAATGACATATCAGGTGAAAACAACATACTTGTGAGACTGTCATGGAACTTTAGCAATACTTGTTTGAAAAAAATACATCTCCAGAACTCATACCTTTGCCTTACCATTTCATTCTCTTCTAAAATAACGGAAAAAAAAATTCTATCACCTGTTTTCGACGAATTGATTCTCCGGTATATGGTCGTCTGTTTATTCCTTTCTCTCGTTTGGGATGAAAGTCGGGATCCTACAAGGGAACAACACAAAGAGTATCAGGGCTATAAAAGAATTGAATGCATTGAAAATTTTGTATCCCTGCTTCTAGAAAAACAATGACCTATTTTATTTGTGATGAAAGTAGACTTACCAAAGACAAATTCTGAAATAAAAAGGAAAACACAAACCGATATATACAATGGAAATTTTGGAAAGTATTTATTGCATATAGTGCTTTAAATAACGCCCATTGACAGGGACATTGAGGATTTTACCATCCAGATTCTCTAATATAAACAATTGTTTTCCTTCAGGAGCTGTGAATTTGAACGGTCCGTACCAGATATGATCAAATTTACCATGTTTTGTTGAGTCTTCCTTCCTAGCATCTTGTTTCAAAACCAAATCGCCGGGGAGAAATTATTTGTCCTTGGCCTTACGATTGAATAACACTTTCATGTTGTCCTAGTATTTCTACAGCCTTTCGTCCACTTCGGCCATGTGTTGTTGGACTTGAATCAGCTAGTTTATTCTTCTTGTGAGAAGATTTGGTTCTTCTTTCTCATCTTTCCAAAGTTTCATTATGGGAAGTGCTACATTTATAGGTAATACTACATTGGTCCTGTATACCATTTGGAAAGGAGAAGTGTCGATAGATTTTTTTGTACCTATCTGATTTGCCCACAAAGCGTATTTCAAGTGCACATGCAAAGATTTTTTGTTTTCGCTCAACACTTTCTTAATTATAGAGATTAGACACTTGTTTGAAGACTCTACTGGCCCATTTCCTTGGGGGTAATATGCTTGGATGTTTTTTTTGGGGTGACTTATGTATCCAACTCATTTGGCGCGCCCTTTTTGGGGTTTCCTTCCTGCTTCTGGGCGACTTCGGCTCCTAGCTCAGAGGTTCCAACCTCCCTAGTTTTCCCTTGGTCCTTCTCCCCGCTAGGACTCGAGTCATTTGCACTTTTGGCTCCCATCTTCTTTGGAACTGGAATATATGGGGCTTCACTCTGTAAAATCTAGAGGAGACAACTCTGTCTGTGTTCCCAAAATTTCAAAAATTCGACCATGTATCCAGGTGGAAAGGCTTGAATTCGAATTAGGACTTCTACGAAGGACCTCGCACCCCAGAATATTTCATCATGCAGGGAATCCTCATGTTCATACCTCTTCAGGCCGCAACTTGCCACGTGATTGCTCACAACCTTACTAGGTTCATGCTTCTTAAACTCAATGTCTACCAGCTTCATTTCTTCTAGAGTCGTAGCCTTGGCTTTGGCGTCGCCAAAATCTAACAAGGAATATGCACCGATACGAATAGGGTAGGGTGGCCATACCTTTTTTGATACTCCTTTGAGCTCCTAGCTTATTTCACCGAGCAAAGACTATCTAGCGATCTCACAACACAATAACTTATCTGGTAGGAATAGAGGGAGGGCATATGGAGGGACAGAGGTGTCGAAAACCTTGATATATGAAAATTTCACCTCTAGATACCAATCTGCCATGCTGCTTAGGTTGGTCGCGACGCTATCTGATATCCTAGGAGGCGACTGGCCAAAAATGGTGACATGCAGTGGCACCATTACCCAGTTGAAGATCTCATAGATAAATTATTTGGCTTTATCCTCCCAAAGCTTCTAGTGGTAGACATGGATAGGCTCTATACTAGATGGAGTCCAGCTCCATCTTATTAGAGGAAGAGGCATCATGAAACAAATGGTGTCCATGATGTAGGCGGACATGAAAAACAAAGTTTCTTTCCCACTCTCCTTCTGCGCTCGATATTCGGTAATTCGACAGGTTAAACTATCCGACAACAGTTTGGCCCAGCCGAAACAAAGACCTTCAGCAACTGTATGAATTAGAGGCACCCATGGGAGAAACAAATGTGTGGTGTCCTCCCTCCCATACAACCTATAGGCCATCATTACTATATACCTAAATGGTGGCTCTAAGGAGGAGACTGAATAAATTCCATTAGAATCCGCCTTGAATTTTGCGGGGTGCGAAACCCAATCCCTGATCAGATTGGACAAGTTTCTGCCATATTTCTCACATTCCTTCTCCTTGAAACCTTCTAGAAATTCGGCATTGTACGCGAAGTTTGGTGTGGGTGACAACTTATACATTGCCTGCAAATGTTCTAGTCTAAAAGTCCCAATCGTCACCTTCTGCTCATTGATGACAGTTTTGGTCGGGATATCCACATGGTCTAGCGCCCATCTGATCATATCATAATAGGGGAGGAACCATGGTCTTGCCACTATTTTGTGCATTTCTGACTGAATGACGATTTTGTATTTGGTGGCCAAATCATCCTTCTCATTATCGCTGGAATCATCTGAACAATTCACCAATTTGGACTGAAAAATGCCGGAGATTATGTCCAAGTTTTGACAGTATTAATATTTCGGGGTGAAGTATCAGAAACAACATCGGGGCCCTGACCTGAACTTTCAACAGCCGCCTTGAACGCCTTTCGTGGAGCCATGAAAGATAATTATGTATGCAGATCACCTGTAGCAAGAATTGTAAATACAAACATAAGTTATCCTAAGGAAAAAAGCTCTGTGTGCAAAATATAAATAAAATTGAAATAATGAAACAACCCCTTATCTTAGTCATTTAAAACCCCGGTGTCCTTGCGAACCAAATGTTCAAATCGCTTAAAGAAATTTTTAGCTGTAAAAGAGAGATCCTACTATATTTCACCTCGTCGTAGTCCAAATAAATTCCATAATTGTTTGACGAGTCATAGCACGAATCAGCGTAAAAAACATTTAAAATTACTCCGCAGATGGTGCGTATTAAAGTTTTCATTGATGCATCGATTAATCCTTCTTATCTCCTTTAATTAAGCCTATTTTAGTCTTTAATCCCCCTTTTTCAGCGTTCTCTGTATCGAGAGAATTCACTCCTACCCTTTGAGCCCCCGAAACCCGAAATCGCGATGATGCAATTTAGTTTAAAATACGTGATCTGACTTAAGCTCTTAATTAACCCATGCTTAATTAATAAAAATCATGACTTCGCGACTTGGGGCTTCGAAGGTATAGTTTTCTGGGAGAGAAATCGCCGAGTCACGAAACCCCGACGATACTTAACTAGGGTTTAAAGTGACTTACCCCTCACACTAACCTGGGTAAAATTTTAAAACTATTTCATGACTTTGCATATCGAAGTTTGGAAACCTTGCAACTTGTAACTCCTGAAGTGCGATAGCGTGAGGTAATAAAACTGATAGACTCGCTTAATGGTTAGGCGATGATGACTTAGGACTATAGCAGCTATCGCCACTTCACATGTTGGGGTAAACTTTTGATTTCAAGAATCACATTTCAACAACTTGTAAAAGGCCTCTCCAACATAGGCTCCAACTAGGGATCCCATCTTCCTGCGAGATGGGAAGAACAATAGACCACGTGCCTGTATAGGGTAAATGGAGTCATTGGTTTCTTTCTACAAAACTTGCTTTAGGAAGGGGATACATTGGGAAAAATAGATTTTGTCTTTACCTCTGAAAAGATTTTCAACATTCAATTGCGTTCCAAACTCAGCTGCAACCTTTTCAATGACTTTCTCCTTCTCGATACTGAATTCAGGTCTTCTTTAAGATAAGCAAAACAGTCCTAGGAAATTCAACAGATCCTATGGATTTTAGCTTGCATCAAACGAAGTAAACTTCATGCTTTTAATCGGGGGGAGTCTTGTCTGAACTTGGGATGCAGATTCAGTTTCGAAAAGGCTGGTTACCAAAGTAGAGTGAAATTTATGTATGACAGCCTTACAATTATCTCAGATATTTCTTCACTGCCAGCGAGCCTGTTCAGTACCCCGGTGAAGTTATCTGGCCCTTTTTACTGAATTTCCTTTCACCACTTCGAATCGTAATTATGCATTTAAATGCAGAGACGAGGGAAATCATTTATGAATTTCCTTTCATCGTTTTCTTGGACTAGATGGGGGCAATCCAATATGAATTTCCTTTCACCATTTGTCTTATATTTTACTTTTTAAAACACAAAGTGGGGGAAATCAGTTTGTATAAGGCATACTAGGGATGATATCTGTGTAATATTCGCAGTGGAGGTCTGTCAACTTGCTTTGATTATTCGGGACCAACCTTTTCTTAACTTTCAAAACACCTTAGCCCGCAGGGGAAAATGGGAAAAATTACTTCCAGGGGCCTTCCTTTGAGAATGCCTCAATCCTCCAAAGACTGTTAAAAAACCTAGAAGAGTCAAGATCAACCTATGCATAGCTTTTTTTAGTAGGAGACTGAGGAGTTTATGAGGACCGGCTTACTTCCAAGGTCTGTTTTCCAGCTTCCAAAGATAAAACGTAACCTCTTCTTCTCCTGTAGGAAACCCAGAAAGGTGCTTGGATTTTTAAGAAGGTAAATCTCAGGATAGAAAAAGGGCGATAAATAAAGGCCTGGACTTTGAAAAAAAAATAGAGGTCATGGATTACACCCGATTCTTGGAACCCTTTCTCGAAGACGCTTTACTCCCTCTTCTTAATTTAATTTCCTCTTATCTTTATCCGGGTGAAACTTTTAGGACCCAGAGTAAGAAGTCATTCTTTTAATGACATATCAGGCGAAAAAAACATACTTATGAGACCGTCATGGAAGTTTAGCGATACTTGTTTGAAAAATAGACATCTTTGGAACTTGTACCTTTTCCTTACCATTTCGTTCTCTTCTAAAATAACGAAAAAAAAAATTCTATCACCTGTTTTTGACGAATTGATTCTCTAATATATGACCATTTGTTTATTCCTTTCTCTTGTTTGGGATACAAGACGGGATCCTGCAAGGGAACAACACAAAGAGTATCAGGGCTATAAAAGAATTGAATGCGTTGAAAATTTTGTATCCCTACTTCTAGAAAAATATTGACCTATTTTATTTGTGATGAAAGTAGACTTACCAAAGACAAATTCTGAAATAAAAAGGAAAACACAAACCAGTATATACAATGGAAATTTTGGAAACCATTTATTGCATATATTGCTTTAAATAATTCCCGTTGATGGGGGCGTTGAGGATTTTACCATCCAGATTCTCCAATAGAAACATTTTTTTTCCTTCAGGAGCTGTGACTTTGAATGGTCCGTACCAGATATGATCAAATTTATTGTGTTTTGTTGAGTCTTCCTTCCTAGAATCTCATTTAAAAACCAAAACTCCGGGGAGAAATTCTTTGTCCTTAGCCTTATGATCAAATAACACTATCATGTTGTCCTGGTATTTCTGCAGCCTTTCGTCCACTTCGGCCCTGTGTTGTTGGACTTCAATCAGTTGGTTTATTCTTCTTGTGATGTGATTTGGTTCTTCTTTCTCATCTTGCCAAAGTTTCATTACGGGAAGTGCTACATTTATAGGTGATACTACGTCGGTCTCGTATACCATTTGGAAAGGAGAAGTGTCGATAGATTTTTTTGTACCTATCCTATTTGCCCACAAAGTGTATTTCAAGTGCACATGCCAATATTTTTTTGTTTTCGCTCAATACTTTCTTAATTACAGAGATTAGACTCTTGTTTGAAGACTCGGCTAGCCCATTTCCTTGGGGGTAATATGCTTGGATGTTTGTTTCGGGGTGACTTTTGTATCCGGCTCATTTGGCGCACCCTTTTTGGGGTTTCCTTCCTGCTTCTGGGGGACTTCAGCTCCTAGCTTTGAGGTTCCAACCTCTCTAGTTTTCCCTTGGTCCTTCTCCCCATCAGGACTCAAGTCCTTTGCACTTTTGGCTCCCATCTTCTTTGTAACTGGAAGCTCTGGGGCTTCACACTGTAAAATCAAAGGGAGACAACTCTGTCGGTGTTCCCGAAATTTCAAAAATTCGGCCATGTCTCCAGGTGGAAAGGCTTGAATTTGACTTAGGACTTCTGCGAAGAACCTCGTACCCTGGAATATTTCGTCATGCGGGGAATCCTCATGTTCATACCTCTTCAGGCCACAACTTGCTAGGTGATTTCTCACAACCTTTCTAGGGTCATGCTTCTTAAACTCAATGTCTATCAGCTTCATTTCTTCCAGAGCCATAGCCTTGGCTTTGTCATGGCCAAAATATAACAAGGAATATGCACCGATACAAATAGGGAAGGGAGACCATACCTATTTTGATACTCCTTTCAGCTCCTAGCTTATTCCACCAAGCACAGACTGTCTGGAAATCTCATGACACAATAGCTTATCTGACAAGAATAGCAGGAGGGCATATGGAGGGACAGAGGTGTCGAAAACCCTGATATATGAAAATTTTTCCTCTAGATACCAATCTACCATGCTGCTTAGGTTGGTCGTGATACTATCTGATATCCTGGGAGGCGGATGGCCAAAAATGGTGACATGCAGTGGCAACATTACCCAGTTGAAGATCTCGTAGATAAATTCTTTGGCCTTATCCTCCCAAAGCTTCGAGTGGTAGACATGGATAGGATCTGTACTAGATGGAATCCAACTCCAACTTATTAGAAGGAAAGACATCATGAAACAAATGGCATCCATGATGTAGGTGGACATGAAAAACGAAGTTTCTTTCCCACTCTCCTTCTGCGCTCGATATTCGGTAATTCGACTGGTTAAAATTTTCGAAAACAATTTGGCCCAGTCGAAAGAAAGACCTTCAGTGACTGTATGAATCAGAGGCACCCATCGGAGAAAAAAATGTGTGGTGTCCTCCATTCCATACAACCTATAGGCCATCATTGCCATATACCTGAATGGTGGCTCTAAGGAGGAGACTAAATAAAATCCATTAGAATCCGCCCTGAATTTTGCGGGGTGCGAAACCCAATCCCTAATCAGATCGGACAAGTTTCTTCCATATTTCTCGCATTCCTTCTCCTTGAAACCTTCCAAAAATTGGGCATTGTATGTGAAGTTTGGTGTGGGTGACAGCTGATACATTGCCTGCAAATGTTCTGGTCTAAAGTCCCAATCATCACCTTCTACTTGTTGATGACAGTTCTGGTCGGGATATCCACATGGTCTAGTGCCCATCTGATCATATCATAATTGGGGAGGAGCCATGGTCTTTCCACTATTTTTTGCATTTCTGATTGAATGACGATTTTGTATCTAGTGGCCAAGTCATCCTTCTCATTATCGCTGGAATCATCTGAACAATTCACCGATTCGAACTGAAAAATGTCGGAGATGTATGTCTAGGTTTTTATAGTATTATAACTTAGAGGTGAAGTATCAGAAACAACATCGGGGCCCTTACCTGAACTTTCAGCAACTGCCTTGAACGCATTTCGTGGAGCCATGAAAGAGAATTATGTACACAGATCACCTGTAGCAAGAATTATAAATACAGACAGAAGTTATCCTGATGAAAAAATCTATGTGCGCAAAATAGAAATAAAATTGAAATAATAAAACAACCCCTTATCTTAGTCATTTAAAACCCTGGTGTCCTTGCGAACCAAATGGTCAAATTTCTTAAAGAAAGATTTAGCTGTAAAAGCGAGATCCTACTATCTATCACCTCGCCGTAGACCAAATAAATGCCATACTTTTTTGACGAGTCATAGCAAGAATCAGCATAAAAAACATTTAAAATTACTCCGCAGACGGTGTGTATTAAAGTTTTCATTGATGCATTGATTAATATTGCTTAACTCCTTTAATTAAGCTTGTTTTAGTCTTTAATCCCCTTTTTTCGGCGTTCACCATATCATGAGAATTCACTCCTACCCTTTGAGCCCCCGAAACCTGAAATCGCGATGATGCGATTTAGTTTAAAAAACATGATCTAACTTAAGCTCTTAATTAACCCATGTTTAATTAATAAAAATCGTGACTATATGTGACTATCTTTCAAGGGCATCTGAATCTAGACAAAATGTTCTCTTCTAGGAAATCCATTACCACCGAATCCATTGCCTTTCTAGTTGGAATAGACTCTACCCATTTGGTGAAGTAATCTGTAGCAGTCAGGATCCATTTATGTTGAGCTCTAGAATGAGGGTTAATTTCTCCTATAAAATCTAGTCCCCATTGTTGAAAATGGGCTTTCGTTTTGACCGGAACCAATGGTAGCGTTGGGAGTTTGTGCTTTCCTGCGAACAATTGGCAAGGGTTACAAGCTCTGACTTTGGCGTTGACGTCTGAGAATATTTTGGGCCAATAATATCCTTCTCTCAGGATCTTATAAGCCATTTCCCTCCAGGTGTGATGTCCTCCGCACACTCCTTCGTGAAATTCGTTTATGACCTTCTTTGTTTCTTATTCAACTAAACAAACCAATAGGAAGCCTAGTGGGTCTTTCCAATACAATTGGCTTTCAGATATATAGTACTTCACCTCATGCAACTTTAGCGTCCTGGATTTAGATGGAGATAAGTCACTCGGGCACTTCAAGGTCAGCAAGTAGGACACTATGTCCTTATACCAGTCTGATGAGGCGAACTTCTCTTCGATTCTGATGGCAGTTAATTGTTCATCGAGCTCGTTTGTGTCCATGCACTCTTCACATCCCTGTAGGACATTTATCCTGAGGGATCTGAAATTGGATTTGGCTAAGAACTTAGCCAAACATTGTCCCTTTACTAGTCTCGTCGATTTTATCTCCAGGTCAAATTCTTGAATTTTAGCAAGCCACCGTCCCCTTTTCCCATCATTGTCAGACTGAACCAAAATGTATTTTACGAAACTAGTGGGTACGTACACAATTACCTTGGAATGACACACATAGGTTCTGAAATCCATTAACGCCTTCACCATAGAATACACTTGCTTTTCCATTATATCGTATCTGAGTTCAACGTCTCTAATAATTTTTCTAAAAAAGGTTATTGGTTGCTCGAAACCTTCTTCATTTTTTTGGTGGAGTACTGCGGAAAGTGTGTGTTTGGAGGCGAATGAGAAGATCAAAAAATCCTTTAGATAATCAGGGCTAGCCAGTATGGGTGCCTCGCTTATAACTCTCTTGATGCGTGCAAATGATTCTTTGGCTTCTACTGTCCATTTCACTTCGTTGTTCTTCTTTAGCATATCTGTGATCAATTTCACGATTTCAGCAAAGTTTGGGATAAATCTCCTCAAAAAAATTATTTTTCCTAAGAATGACTGAATATCTTTTACATTCCTAGGGATATTTATTGTGTCTATAGCTTCAACTCTTTTAGGGTCAATTTTAATTCCATCTCAAGACACAATATGGCCCAAGAGTTTACCTTATTTCATAGCAAAGTGAGACTTTTGGGTGTTTAAGGACAAATCAAACCTGCGACATTTCTCAAACGTCTGCTTGAGATGTATCAGATGATATTCATCGGATTTAGAAAAAATGGTCAAATCATCAAGATAGATAACCACAAATTTGTCCCTTTCGTCGATGAAAGCGATATCCATAACACGTTGGAAAGTAGCACCTGCATTCATTAAACCAAAAGGCATCTTGTCATACATAAATGTACCCCAAGGGGTGGTGAAGGCTATTTTTTATTTATCGTTCTCGTTGACAACAATTTGATTATACCTAGAAAACCCGTCGATCATTGACATCCTATTTGCCCCAACTACTTTTTCTAAAATGTGATCCATTTTGGGTAGAGGGTAATTTTCATTGAGGGAGGACTTATTTAGATTTCTAAAATCAACACACAGTCTGATCTCCCCACTTTTCTTTCTAAACAGGACCAGGTTCTCTACCTAGTCGGAGTACCTCAGTGGCACGGTTGTTTTTGTGTCCAGGAGTTTTTTGACTTCCCTTTCAACCAAGGGCAATAAAATAAGATTGATTTGTCTGAGTTTTTGTCTAAAAGGTTTGATGCTAGGATTTAGGGGTATCTTGTGTTCAATCACAGTGGTGTCATAGGTCCTCAGTTCTTCGTATGACCAAGCGAAAACATTTGTATACCGCCCTAGTAAGTCTTTATACTTGCTTTTTACCTCGGGAGGAAGGTACTTTGATATTTTTACTATCCTAGGCTCCTCTCTGGTGCCTATGTCGCAGTCTTCAACCTCTTTAGGTTGGGGTTGCAAAGCTGACTTTAAGGGCATATCATTTTGGTCAAACAGTCTCTCCAAAGGGATTAGTCCCTTTGGAATCTGATTGTTCTTTAAAACTAGCATGTGATGATTAGCGATTTTTTCCTAGAAATCCTGAGGATCCTCTCCCTCTTGCATGATCCATGTGTGGTCGTTTTGGTTTTCTTGGTCAATGTGATTTTTAGTGAAATTGTCCACCATTTCGAGGAACTTCCTGATTTGTTCATCATCCTCAAACACTTGCCAATGTTGGATGTTGTTTGGTACGGAAGGTCTATTCCTCACTTCTATGTGGTACCTTACTTTGAAAGTTGTAGGGGGGGAAAACGTTGAGGCTTCTTTGGCTAATTAAATGGCTTGCAGTTTTTCAGCGCGCGGGATGAAATGAACATTTACCGATGAGAAGAAATTTTCTATTAAATCCCAGGCACAATTCCTGTAAGATCTCAATCTTGGGTGTTTTGCCTGGTATTGTTGATTTATCTATTTCACTATCAACTCTGTGTCTCTGTATACTTCCAAGTTCTTTATGTTCAGCTTCCTGGTAGCTTCCAACCCTAAGACTAGAGCCTCATACTCACATACGTTATTGGTGTAGTCTATATCCCACTGAAGCCTATAAGAGAAAGGAATCACAAATTCATTTTCAGGTGCTACAAAAAATACTCCTGCACCTGCTCCTTCATATGACAAGGCACCGCCAAAAAACATTTTCCAAATTCCAATGCTGTACATATTTTCGTCCATCTTTCCTGATTCATTTTCATTTATGTAATTGTCTTCTATACAGCTATTTACACCATCATCAAAAGACAAAATACAATTCCCTAGATCTTGATCAGAAACATAAATAGGATAATTGTTAGGATTTTGTGGGTCGCTCACTGTGTATGCTAACCTCGTTTCCCTATATATCCAAGTAAATTGTCCACCGAACATAGGAATCGTGGCGTAGGTCATGTCTAGTTGCAGAGACCCCCCAAGTTTGGCACCCCATGACCTATATAGTAGCAAGCCATACTTAGGAGGTGTATCGGCGATAACTACATCCATTAGGACACTTTTGCCTGGAACCTGTGCAAGAGTGACTACTAAATCTTTTATCATACCCATGCACTTAACTCTTCTTGAATCGAAAGAGTAGAGATCTCCATAAGGCCTAGTGATCTCGAGGCCTACTCTGTCCATAATAGACTTGGGCATCACATTATGTGAGGCTCCAGAGTCTAGCATATAGTTATGCAGTAGTCGATCATGCACATTCAGGGTAATATAGAAGGGAGCGATTGTGTCTCTGGCACCCTCGAAATGTGGACCAAAAGTGATATTAGGCTTATCATCTTCCAAGTTTATCACATCAAAGTGGCTTTCTAGATCCTAAAAACCTATCATTTTGGTTATCTACTTTTGATACATAGGATTCTTTGCTAATACGACCAGAGGGATTGGTATTTTGATCTTATTTATCTCATTTTCAAGGCTGAAACCTCCTCCACTTTTGTCTGTTTTTCTGGTTGAAACCTCAGACTCCTTATTTTCTAACTTATTTGTTTGTGTTGATTGATTTTCCATGAGTTTATTTACCAGTATACATGTTTCAACGGTCTTAGTTTTCTTTGCTTAGGTCTCATCCTCCTTTACTTTGGGATTTTACGAATCTACCTCTTTTATTTTGATATTATGTATCTTGGTCTCCTTTGGGGCAGGCTCATAAATTTAACCTCTAGGAAGAGTTTTCTTGGGTTGAGGAGTCGAAACAGGTTTTCTTTTAGGCCTCGGGTTGTACTTATATTGGACCTCAGCCATTATTGAATCGGTCATTTCTTGATAGATAGAAACATCAGTGTTGTTTATGTTGTCATATTTATTTGATAGTTGTTGAGTGTTCAAGGACTTCTCATAATATTATTTAGTTAAATAAGGCTGTGTGCAGTCATCACCCAAATTTTTCACGTCTTCTTCCAAATCCTCAAAATCTTGCAGGTCGTTTCCTCCTATAAAATTTTCATTTTTTAAAGGAGTTTGAATTTTCTGGTCTTCGTTTTTAATATGTCTTTGTTGATTTTGAGGGTTGGGGTTTCTTCTAAATTATCTCTTAACGAAAGGGTCTGCCTTGGATTGATCTAGCTCCATTCTAGAAATCTTATTTGATAACTCTTTAATTATCCTAACCATGTAATCCATTTTATCATCTGAGGATCTACTAGGCCCTGAGGGTCCCGCTTGTTCCCTGAAACGTTTGATTTCTCAGTTTCTCGTTTCTACTTTTGTTTTTAATTTACCAGAAGCCATCATGTTAGATTCGATCTCTATGACATCGTCTTGCATTGGGGTCAGGGTAGCCCCTCTCCTTTCTCTCAACAGAAGTGTGAAATCGGGTTCGAAGGCTCCTGCAAAGGTTACCTTGGCTGCAGGTTGGGATGGTTTAACTTCAGTTGGGATCTTATTATATAACTTGTTAAACCTTTGAATGAATTCCATAACCGTTTCTGAATTTTTTTTCTTTAAAGACCCTAACTCGGTCAAATCGTACAAATGGTCTTTTCTTTCGCCCCATTGTCTAAGAAAAGTGTCTTCTAGGGCATCATAGGATAATATTGAACCTGTGGATATACTTTGAAACCAGGCTTGTACCTATCCTTCAAAAGTCTAAACCAATAACCTTGAATATACATCTTCGTGTTCGAGACCTAGGATATCTGCGAACTGATCAAAGAAATTTATATGTTCTGTTGCGTTCAGGTTCCCTTCCCCTGTAAATCTAGGTAAGTTTTTCATGTAGTTTTCAAGAAGGTCATGAAGAGGGACAAGCAGGACCAGATGTGCATATCTAGAAGCTACTTTAGTGAAAACTCTAGGAGGCGAGGGCAACCCTTGCCCCCCCCCCCTCCTCCTCCTGGAAACCCTCCACCTCCTCCTCCCAAAACCCCTCCACCTCCCCCTCCGGTGACTACCATCGATACTATTGGATAAGAAAATGGTGAATTATACAGAGGGTTTTGGAACACTAAAAGAGAATCTTTAGCTTTTTCGAGAGACGAGAAAATTGAAGAAGGGGGAAAAGGGATGTGAGGGCTTGGTTCCTCAGATTTGAAAGAGATGTAATCAAGGGAACCCGCAGGCGTGGAATATGAGTATATGGTATACTCTTCGAGATTCTGTGAGATCAGGAAATCTAACTGAAGAGTCAGTGGAATATCACTCCCTGCTAAAATTACTGAGGGATTTTCACCTTTGTGTATGCCAGAAGTGGTCGGATGAATTTCATTTTTGACTTCAGGGAGAGCTAAAGTTGGGCTGAGGGTTTTAGGGGGGAATTTGTGTGAAGTTAGAGTCTCAAAAGGAATCTTATCTTTGGGTTGTGTGTGCCTAAGCTAGTAGACCGCATCGGTTGGCTTAAGGGAACCTCTTGTTTTCAGTATTTTTTCGGGATCGAAAATGGGCGTGGTTTGTTTACCATCCGGGTTTTGTCTGGTGTTCCTTTGACTGGATTCCAGCTTACTTAAACATGGATTCGCCAAGTGAATGATAAAAGAAAAATCCTTTAGAAGGTGTTCACCCTTTGTTCACCATCAAAGGGTAGAAACTTGCAAAAATGTCGTTCTCCCAGGGAAAAGGTTTCGTAATTTCGTCCCCAACAACGAAGCCAGAAAGATGTTGTTACAAAGTCTATACTTAAGGCTAAAAAGTATAGGGTCTAGGAATTTGAAAGTGATTAAAAGATAAAAAGGGGAAAAATCAACCTTCAGGAAAAGGGAAGCTAAGGTTGATTTCTAAGTTGTATCTATCTCGCTTCCAAACGTTCCTGGATGCTTATATCCCGTTCAATTGTGGCCCATGAACATTCAAGTTCGACCTGGGTGATGGCAGTTTTAAGTATGGTGTCGAGTAGGTTCAAAGAGATGTTGGTTTGATCTGATAGGTCGGGTTCGATGTGCAAAGGGCACAGTCATGGAGGAACGAAAAATGAAAAGAAAGTTCGAGGTTTAAAATTCCACTTCAACTTTTTCTTTAACCTATAAAAGAGAACTTACTAAATCCAATGTTAAAGATAGAACACAAACCAAAGGCCTTCTCCCGTAACTAAGTTAAATTTTTAAAGAATAATGTATAAAATGTGAGAAAACATTAAGCAGTCGAAAATGTGAGGCTCCTATCAAGGGAGAATCTTGCCCTGTAAACAGAAGAAGAAAAATGAAATAAGTAATCTGACGAAGCATAAAATATAGAGATCGAAAAAGTTCACAGGTCTTGTACCTGCTAATAGCCGATACAGAGGAAAAACTACAAGCGATTAGACGACTAAAAGTTGGTCACCATAGTAGAAGTTGCACTAAATTGTAGCTAAGCATTCATCATAAATATATATGTGAAATGAAACTTAATATAAGATAACAGAGAAAACAAAACTCATAACTCAGTCTTTATGGAATCAACAATCCTCAGATTAATTTGTATTAATTTCCAAAAGGGAGAAAGTCTCTATTACAATCGGTCCATCTTTTATTCTCACTTCAAAATGCATATTTATACAAACTTCTAAACACTAGCATCTCAATCGTTCCATAAGTTTTCGGTTACAAAATGGGAAATTTATGCGTTTCACTTCTTTGTCTTTGTCCCCCTTCCTGTGGGTAGAGAACCCTCCTTTCCTTACTCTTTGGGTTCTAAAAATAGAATAGGCATACATCTGTCATATTTGACACCAGAAGCCTACCCTTTCACCTACTCGGTGCAAGTGATGCATCTCTCCACCAACTGGGCTATCAACCTGGAAGGATCTGCTTGGTTTCTCACTTCAAGAGTGTAACAATTCTTCGCCAACTATGGTAAACTCTTTCCTACTTGTCGTTCCTCTACGATGATGGAGCATAATTGTAAAGTTCACTATACTAGCCACATGTCCATTTGGGTCATATCAACCTGGCTGATCTGGGATACCTCCACTTGTTGCTCCTCCATGTTTTCTTTGATGTCCAACAAATGTTTAGCTATATTGATTTTTCCCAGTGTCCCAACACTACTCTCCTTATCAATATCTAGCAAACCTTTACTTATTAAAGAGAATGTTTCCTCACAAAAATTCTTCACTTTTTTATCTCTCCCCCTACTTTTCGATATGTTCTACTCCCAGACCTTCAGCAGGATATTACCACTAGTTTGTTCTGTGATGGATAATTTTGGGATGATGACCATCTTTATCTTCATTGTAGCTATAATAGTGTCTTGGAAAGCGACCTGCGCTTCCCTAGCTTCTCTTTCTCTCGAAGAAATGTTCTTTAATATATTCTCTATTGTCCGGAAATGGTTTTGAATGGTTCTCACCTTTGCCAGCAAGTTTTGTTGAGCCGTAAGTACCTTATGTCAAATTTTGGTGGCCTGCGATCTAAACATTTCTATGTCTACAACTTTTTTCTCGACCACCTCCAATTTTGACTGCAACTCTATAATCCATTGCCCCTAATGGATTACCTGTGATTGGCTAGTTTGTAATGACTCGTGTAGTTGCTCGAGGTCGTACATGAGCTTATTGATTTCACACAGGTCAGTTGTTCAGGCTTCCTCAAGGCTCCTGCTCACCTCGTTCCTGACATTCACTTCGGTAGTAGCTACCTCAACTTCAAATTTACTTATTAGGAGGTTCTTTCGTTTCAATTGGGCCGTCAAAGTCCCAATTGAATACTGATTGGCTGTAGCATAAGCCCCTAGCATCCCGACTATATCCTCTACAAATTTTTCCTTTTTCGTGGCCTTCCCATCTGTCATGATTTTAAATTTTTTATCTACTACGCCCTCTTTTTGATAAAATCCTTGCCTTACCATGGCCTTTCTTTTCTTGTCAAAGAAAAATTCGTTGGGAGGCAGCTCCTCTACAGAAATAGGCGTTAGTTCTTCATTGAAAGTACATCCCTTGTCAGGATTCCCCTTTGTGAACTGCAAGGGTGTGACAATAGAAATCAAAATGTTGATTTGCTTGGATGTTTGTTTCGGGGTGACTTCTGTAGCTGACTCATTTGGTGCACCCTTTTCCGGGTTTCCTTCCTGCTTCTGGGGGACTTCGGCTCCTATCTCTGAGGTTCTAGCCTCCCTAGTTTTCACTTGGTCCTTCTCCCCACTAGGACTCAAGTCCTTTGCACTTTTGGCTCCCTTCTACTTTGTAACTGGAAGCTCTGGGGCTTCACCCTGTAAAATCTAGGGGAGACAACTCTGTCGGTGTTCCCTAAATTTCAAAAATTTGGCCATGTCTCCTGGTGGAAAGGCTTGAATTTGACTTAGGACTTTCGCGAAGGACCTCGCACCCCAGAATATTTTTTCATGCGAGGAATCCTCGTGTTCATACTTCTTCAGGCCGCAACTTGCCAGGTGATTTATCACAACCTTACTAGGGTCATGCTTCTTAAACTCAATGTCTACCAGCTTCATTTCTTCCAGAGCCACAACCTCGGATTTGGCATGGCCAAAATATAACAAGGAATATGCATCGATACAAATAGGGAAGGGCGGCCATACCTTTTTTGATACTCCTTTGAACTCCTTTCTTATTCCACCGAGAACAGACTATTTGGTGATCTCATGACACAATAGCTTATCTGGAAGGAATAGTGGGAGGGCATATGGAGGGACAAAGGTGCCAAAAACCATGATATGTGAAAATTTTGCCTCTAGATACCAATCTGCCATGCTGCTTGGGCTGGTCGCGACGCTATCTGATATCCTGGGAGGCAGCTGGCCAAAAATGGTGACATGCAGTGGCACCATTACCTAGTTGAAGATCTCGTAGATGAATTCTTTGTCCTTATCCTCCTAAAGCTTCAAGTGGTAGACATGGATAGGCTCTGTACTAGATGGATTCCAACTCCAACTTATTAGATTGAAAGGCATCATGAAACAAAGGGCGTCCATGATGTAGGAAGACATGAAAAACGAAGTTGCTTTCCCACTCACCTTTTGCGCTTGATATTCGGTAATTCGACTGGTTAAACTATCCGACAACAGTTTGGCCCAGTCAAAAGAAAGACCTTCAGTGACTGTATGAATCAAAGGCACCCATGGGATAAAAAAACGTGTGGTGTCCTCCCTCCCATACAACCTACAAGCCATCATTGTTATATACCTGAATGGTGGCCCTAAGGAGGAGACTGAATAAATTCCATTAGAATCCACCCTAAATTTTGCGGGGTGCAAAACCCAATACCTGATCAGATTGGACAAGTTTCTTCCATATTGATCCGATTCCTTCTCCTTGAAACCTTCCAGAAATTTGTAATTGTGCGCAAAGTTTGGTGTGGGTGACAATTGCTACATTGCCTAGAAATTTTCTAGTCTAAAAGTCCCAATCGTCACCTTCTGCTCGCTAATGACAGTTCTGGTCAGGATATCCACATGGTCTAGTGCCCATATGATCATATCATAATAGGGGAGGAGCCGTGTTCTTGACGTTATTTTGTGCATTTCTAACTGAATGACGATTTTGTATTTGGTGGCCAAATCATCCTTCTCATTATCACTAGAATCATCTGAACAATTCACCGATTCGGACTAAAAAATGTCGGAGATGTATGTCCAGGTTTTGATAGTATTAATACTTCAAGGTGAAGTATTGGAAACAACATCGGGGCCCTAACCTGAACTTTTTGCAACCGCCTTGAACGCCTTTTATGGAGCCATGAAAGAGAATTTTGTACGCAGATCACCTATAGCAAGAATTGTAAATACAGACAGAAGTTATCGTGATGAAAAAAGCTCTATGTGAAAAATAGAAATAAAATTGAAATAATGAAACAACCCCTTATCTTAGTCATTTAAAACCCTGGTGTCCTTGCGAACCAAATGGTCAAATCGCTTAAAGAAATATTTAGCAGTAAAAGCGAGATCCTACTATTGTCACCTCGTCGTAGTCCAAATAAATGCCATAATTGTTTGACGAGTCATAGCACGAATCAGCATAAAAAAACATTTAAAATTACTCTGCAGACGGTGCGTATTAAAGTTTTCATTGATGCATTGATTAATCCTGCTTAGATCCTTTAATTAATATTGTTTTAGTCTTTAATCCCCCTTTTTCGGCATTCACCGTATCGGAAGAATTCACTCCTACCCTTTGAGCCCCTAAAACCCGAAATCGCGATGATGTGATTTAGTTTAAAAAACGTGATCTTACTTAAGCTCTTAATTAACCCATGCTTAATTAATAAAAATCACGACTTTGTGACTTAGGGCTTCGAAGGTATAGTTTTTTGGGAGAGCGATCCCCGAGTCGCGAAACCCCAACGGTACTTAACTAGGGTTTAAAGTGAATTACCCCTGACACTAACCTAGGTAAAATTTTAAAATTGTTTTGCAACTTCACATATCGGATTTTGGAAACCATGCAACTTGTAACTTCTGAAGCGCAATAACGCGAGGTAATACAAGTGATAGACTCGCTTAATTGTTAGGTGACGGTGACTTAGGACTATAGCGGCTATCGCCACTTCGCATGTTGGGGTAAACTTTTGATTTCAAGAATCACATTTCAACAACTTGTAAAAGGCGGCTACAACACATACGTTGTTCTATATTGTTCTCTGAATTTGTTTCAAGATAGCATTGGGAGGATGCCTGCAATCCAGGAGCAAACAATGAGAGGAAATTATCTACTATAGACAAAAGGACTTAAGGTGCATACCTTGATTCACTATCCCTTTCCTTAATTGTCATTAGGTATTGTTGTATTTGGGTGGAATGGGAGTAATTATGTCTTTTAAGGTGTCATTTCTCTTCCTAGTCACTAGACCTTGATTAGGGGGACTTTTCCCCATAGAAAAATTGGTGACTCCACTTGGGAA
Organism: Picea glauca; assembly: GCA_000966675.3. Taxonomy (NCBI): domain Eukaryota; kingdom Viridiplantae; phylum Streptophyta; class Pinopsida; order Pinales; family Pinaceae; genus Picea; species Picea glauca. Next base: position 215,679 of record JZKD02S2276961.1, on the reverse strand, counting down.
GCTCTCTAGGGTCTTATTAGGAGATTCTTTTTGGTTTGAATTCATGTTGTTTTTATGTGCTTTATGAATCTGTAAGAGTCTCTGGTCACCTTCCTGGTGTTTGCCAGTTTTCCTGATATGGGTGGTCAATCTGAATTTTATCTCTTTTTATAGTTTTTGCAGTCATATACATGCCCTGGTCTATACCCAGAATGCATACATACATGCTCTGAGTTAACGCATCCTGCATACATCCGCAGTCTTTCTGTGCACAACACGCATATCTGCTCTTTTGAAGAATTTTTTCAAAAAAAGTTTCATTTATCCAAAGAAAATTTTGGTTTCTCACATCCTCTTGAGTACCAGATACCTTTGTTAATAGTTGTTGAACAAGATTTAATTCTCAGGTTTATGAAATTGTAAATAAATCTTATTTTATAGTTTTATTTCTCTTTATGTATTTTATCAAGGTTGAAGGTGTGCTTTTAAGATTTAGGTTCTCCTTTGGATTTTGGTGAATCCCTTCTTTCTGGAAATGGTTTGGGACCTAAGTAAATCTCTTGGTTGTTCTCCTTCTCTCTTGGTATCCTTTGAAAAGAAAAAGAAATAATTGTTTTGTTGTTTTCATTTCACAAGCATACAAAAATTTCAAAAAAAAAAATTGTAGTTAAGTGTAAGCTCTTTTCTCCTGCCTTTCCCTTGTATTCATTTTCCAAAAAGAAAAAGAAGTTTCTAAACTACATTTGTATGTTACTTTGCAAGTTTGTTTGGTTGTATTAGCTTAGGTTGTGTTTATAAAAGAAAATAAATCTAAACCCAAAGTTCCTTCTTTCCCTCTTCCCTGGAATTTTAATTAGTTGCATTGCATCTAGAACGAAAGAGCATTCTAGGATAGATTGCATATTAGGATCTTCGTTTTCACTTGAAAAAATTTCATTTTGAAAGTTAAAAGAGACAAATCTTAATTTGTAGGATGTAGCTTGCTTTCATTCGCATTTAAAGAATAATGTTCTAAAAACTCATTAACTCTTCTCTTTTTGTCTCTAAAAGAACATCATGAGTTTCACCACCGCACCCCTGAGTAATCAAGCCACTAAAATTAATGCTCAATGTTAAAATCAATTAGACGTTTTCATTTATACAGTACACCAATTAGAATAGGATTTAGGGCCTTGGATTAGGTGTTGAGAGGAAACTCTCCAAGGCCACTAAACAAACTTAAGAGTCTAAGATAGGGAGTTTTGAAGTCCAGTGTGGTAAAAGTTATCCAGGACCCCCCTCTAACACATGGGATAAACACGAGGTCACATGAGGAAAGGCATAGGAGATAACCCCTCCAAAGTTATTCCAAGCATAGTGGGGATCATATTTGAGGGTCATTCTTCAGATTATGTTAACTGCATCTAACTACAGAGCTTCATGGACCTTGAATCCATTCGGGATCCTCAATTGTCTTCTAGACCATATTCTTTTGGTACCCTTGAAAGGCTTCAAACATAGTTATCTTTCTCATACGATCTACCTGACTGTCGACTATACCCGCCTAGTGACTGACTGTGAGTTGGAAACCTAGTTTCCTTTTATAGGTACTCACACAGGTGACTACAGGGGTATACCATGGTACCTAGGACAAATGTTGGGTCACACTTCACAGACTATACCTGGAGGGTGTTTCCATATTCGAGTTACACTTGCATCGGTAAGTTTCTCTAGTGTTGGTTGGCATAGCTTTTCCTCCTACCATTCTCTCGTCTACTTGATTTATCTTTAGGGACTTTTTAGTGTGTGCTCTAGGTTTCTCCCTAGATTTACCTTAGAGTGTTGGTTTATCATTTCACAAATTGGATTATCAACAACTCCATCGTTCACGTAGGCTTCAGGACCTCCCACCGGTAACTGTGGAGCCACCCCCGCCATCGTTGAGGTGAAGTTTAGATGAAGAACGTTCTTTCGAAGCTACTGGAACACAATAAATTGTGCCCGATTCTATTTCTAGAGGAGATAGTATTGCACCAGAGGTAACTCGCATTTCAGGCCTCGATGTCAAAGGCTTCATTAAGCCCTGGAACCCTCCAATAATGTATCTCTCAGCATCAGTTCTTGTTCAAATAGTCCCTTCTGAGGTGACTACTCTTGATCTTCTTTTCGTTAGGCGACTAGCTATGGAAGCAAATGATGTTGCCTCTACTGGGAGTCCTCATACTCCCATCAAAGTCGTAGGTGTAGGGGGTGCCATTCCCCCTCCCCCACCCTCACCTACAAGGAATACCTCTCGTCAGAGACCTACCACTTCTGGAAGTGGCACAATCTCTACTATGATTTCAAAAATTGTTCATACTTTGACCATATAGAACACGTCTAACACTACTTTCACATATGGGATGTTGGGTTTTGACATAAGTTCAAATTTAACCTACTCCACTTTACAGACTATCAATATGGGGGTAGGGAGTTCTAATAATCCCTTACAAGTATCCCTCAAGGGCACCTTTGTTATGTACAATGTCATCTCTTATAGTGGAGGTCATATTCCCCCTCCATACCCCTTGCTCAGAGGTGATTTTGAGAAACCATCTGAGTCCAACATGATTTCTAGCTTATTTAGTGGAGGGATTCAATGGTATCAGTCCTATATGACTCTAGTTGGGTCCATGTCATTCTCTTTATATGGTGCTTTTGGGAATAACTCCTTCTCTTCATCCACGTTTTTGTCAGGGGAAAACCTATTTCTCAATCAACCCAACACTATGCAAGGATTTGTACCTTCACAAGGAATGATGGCATGAACCACTTACTTTCAAGGTATTAGAAATCCTGGGAAGGTTTCTATACCTCTGCAAGGGATGTTGATCGGGGGAAACCCCTCCCACATTTCGTGGAACCCCTGGCAAGGTTCAGTTCCTATACCAGGGGGATCGACTGGGGGAAACCTCAACCAGGGATTTTGGAATACCATGCAAGGGGGAATCCCCACTCAAGGTATGTCATCAAATTATTCAAATTCATTGATGATGCAAACTAGTTCACAAGCCCCTTACACTGGCCAAGGAAACCATGGTTTTTGCTAGAACCCTGGTCAGCAGAAAAAAATTTCTTGGCAACCTAGTGCTAGCCAAAATCTAGGTCTGTATTTTCCTTTAACTGCACAACAACCCAAGTTACCATTTATGGAAAATCTTCATTTAAATGACCCTATTTTTCATAATCCACGTGAGCTTCTTATGCCAACTAAGTTTCCCTAAGATATTCCAAAATTTGAAGGCAAGCCTAGCGAAGATTCGGGTGATCATGTTACAACTTTTCACTTGTGGTGATCCTACAATTAGTTGAATGATGACTCTATTAAGTTTTGATTGTTTCGATATGCTCTCATAGGGGGTGTCGTGAAGTGGTATATTGAGCTCAATGGCTCAAAATAATCTTACTTTAATGATCCAGCGATGGTTTTCTTGAACCATTTTCAACTACCGGTGAGATACGATGCTAGCACTGAGTTGTTGGCCAATTTCGAGAAGACTAAGGCCATCCATATCTCTGGTCATATCCAGGAATGGCATCGTTGTAAGAGATTGATTAAAGAAAATGTCCCTTCTACATTTTTTCTCGATTGGTTCCTAAAGTCTTTGGTTCTTTGTATTTCCAAATATGTCGCAACTTCCAGAGTGTTTTTTCAGGAAGATGATATAATGAGGGCTCGACAGCTGGAATTGATCTACTTGCAATCTAGCATGCTTTACGATATTCTTCCTGATGCATCATGGTTAACCTTTGACTTGACCAAACTGAATTCTGTGCCTCATGCTGATGGTATTGTAGGCTTAGCACAAAACAAGCCCATGGATCAGTTGTCCAACCAAATGAAAAAATTATCACTACAATAGACTGTGGCCAACCAGACTCTTAGTATGGATGCCCCCGCCACCCTCATGTCAAAAGTACACACTGTGTAGAAAAAAAACCCCAAGGGTAATCAACAATCCGAGGGGAAATGAAAAGGAAACAACAAGAAGGGTAAAGGGGGTAATGATAAAAAGGATGTTAACAATGCTGGTGAGGGAAAAAATGAAAAGAAGAAGGTTAAGTTCCCATGTAATCTTTGCGTGGATGACCACTTGACCTATCAATTCCCTCGAATTGAGGAAGCCCGGAAGCTTTTGACACGGCAGAAATCTGTTGTGTTAACTAACACTTTCCCTCAAGGGAATAATTTGGCATAGGCTTCTTCATCCACAAAAGTGCCTAGGGGAAATCAGGGTGCCTCCACACTTAATTCCAACACCATATATGCAAATGTGTACATTATGATATCGAATGCTCATCTTCATACCAGATCTTGTCATTACAAAATGCTTGAATCGATTGATAAAGGAAAAGAAGCTACTGACCCATCACCTCCTCTTCATATTGATAAGACAATGGGAGAAACATTGACTTTCATCTCCAAAGGTTCCTTTAAGAAAGCTTATCATAATCCAAATGTAAGGGTTTCTTAGAACTATTATGTCATTGAATATCTTGCGCAAACCCCTTGTGCGATGTCTGCTCTCAAGTTCCTCCATAGTTTCCCCTCTCAAAGAAAAGTGTTACTGTCTACTTTAGGTGCTATTGAGCCAACTAACTCGGGATCTATAATTTTTGACACTTCCAATGTTAAACCTCATTTTCCTTACCATGTCTCCTTCTAAATAGTAGTGGTCTATGCCACAAAATATTTGACATGAAATATTTTTCACATGGTGGTAGACAAGGGTGCATCAATTTGCGTTATGTCATTGGAATGTTGGAAGGATATTGGTCAACCTGAGTTGTCTCTATATCCTATGTTGTTAACTAAATTTTACGATCGTTCTTTTCGAACGCATGGCATAATTCCCTCCCTCGTGCAGTTGGAGGGAAAAATGTATGTGTGTGTCAAGGTCAAAGTAGTCAATGCGCCTCTCGACTACAACCTTTTGTTGGGTCGAATCTGGACTTACACAATGATAGTGATAGTATCCTCTATATTTTTGTTACTATCCTTTCCTCATGAAGGTAAAATAGTAACTTTTGATTAGTTGTCCTTCTCTCATCCTGACCCTTCATCAGGGTCATCCACGGTCCCGATGATTGATAACATGCAGCAAGGTATTTTCAACTTAGGTGTTGTATTGTTTCCATATTTGATGGGAACTTTTGACTTTCCATCACCTTCAAATTATGTTAAGTTTATTTCGGTTGTCCCTTATTAGACTGAGGTTGTGATTCTCCAAGTGATTTTGTTTTAGACAATCCATGGACTTTACCTTCCCCGTCGACTTCAATGGAAGCGGTAGGGAATCCTAGCATGTCTATGCTCTTATCCATAGCAGAGGTCGCATATAGTATTTCCAGCAAACCTCGACCAACTCTGATCCAGCTCCCCCTCAAGAGCTAGATCTAGTTTTAGATCCAATTTGGGCTCAAGAGTCTCTTGACATGATCTTTTGGAATTGGTCTTTCCTTTTGATGAGGTTATTTTAGAGGAAATGACGAGTCCGAACATACCTTGGGATGATCTTTGTAATGTTCTCGGCCACCCATGGTTGGGCCACGCTACACGAGGGAACACTTTCATTCTCTCACTGCGGAACATATTGTAACATACCCAGTATTCAACTAAGCTATGCCACATTAATTTTCTCTTCAAACTGCATGAAATTATAACTTATACATACAACACTCTTGCAGAAGCTTTACATATAAATGTAAACAAACAATTACATTATGTAATATATGATTTCATACTGAAATAACAATAAACACAGACATGCAGCATATACAAGGAAATACCCATAAACATACAGACAGTTATAATCACACATATGATTATCTGTAACATAAGCACATAAATAACAATGCAACATGTAAATACAATTGGTACTTATCTTGGAAATATTATCACCAAATGCGTACAGACCGTCCACGAACCTCCCAGCCTTAGACTACACTATTCATCACTCTCAACAGTGAGTCACCCCTGAGCTGGGACTAAACTCCAACTGGGTAAAGGGATTCCTAACCAGGCTAAAGGCTCATAGACAACAGGAAAGACTCCATCTCAGGTGCTCACTCAACTAAAAGCCTACAACCTCTCATTCCCCACATGCGTGTCCCACCCAAGGATTTGGTCCTATTACAATAGCCGACATGATCAATCCATAATGGGGATTGATCCAATGAATAATAAATCAAATAATAATAAGAATACTCTTTACAGTTACATTATTTCAACACTCCCCCTTAACAAGAAGGGTATTCTTCAACAGCATCATGCGAGAGAGAGAGAGGACAACATCATCATCAACATCAAGTGGGTGAGAGGACAACATCATCAATATCATCTTGGAACACTAACTAGCGTATCTATAAATCATCAAAAATTTTCTTCATCGGCAACATTGTCATTCTCAAAGGAATGCCATAATCATCTGCATCAATATGTATTAGTATAAAAACTGATACATCATCATCATCACAGCACAAGGCTGGCTCATCATAATACAAGACTGGATTTACGTCACACCTGTCAAGCTGGAAGATCAGTTCTTGTCTCATATCAATGTCTTTCTTTATGTCACAGCACTCAGGCTAGAAGCAAGATACTAGATTGGCTTTACGTCACACCTATCAAGTTGGAAGCACAGTACTAGTCTCATCTCATCATCTTGTTTTATGTCACAACACTCAAGATGGAAGAAAGATACCCATCCTGCTTTACATCACAACCATCAGGTTGGAAGTAGGATACTAGATTGGCTTTACGTCATAGCTATCCAGCTGGAAGCTCAGTGCTAGTCTCATCATACCATCTTGCTTTACGTCACAACCATCAGGTCGGAAGCAAGGTACACATCCTACTTTATGTCACAACCATCAAGTCGAAAGCACGGAAATAGACTTGCTTTACATCACAGCTATATAGTTAGAAGCATATTACTAGTCACACATCATATTGATTTGTGTCACAACCATCAGGTCGGAAGAAAGGTACACATCCTACTTTATGTCACAACAGTCAGGTCAGAAGCAAGATACTAGACTAGCTTTACGTCATAGTTGTCCAGCTAGAAGCACAGTACTAGTCATATCACATCATCTTGATTTACGTCACAACCATCAGGTCGGAAGCAAGAGATGTCTCATCACAGCATCTACTCCCCCTTTCGAGGAGGGTCCTTTCAGACTATACCAGGCTTATCTCGAAAGTACTCAAACTTTATACGATATAGTGGCTTGGTCAACACATCAACAACCTGTTCATCCATGCTAATGTACTAGAGCTTTAAGGCTCCTCTCTGCACCATGTCACGGATGTAATGATAACGGATCTCTATGTACTTCGACTTGTTGTGGAATACAGGGTTCTCTGTCATATTTATGCAGCTCTGGTTGTCACATATAATCACGGTTGCTCTCATATCTAAGTCAAATAGTCCGGTCAACAAATTTCGAAGCCATATAGCTTCGCAGCTGGCAGAACATGCAACAATGTATTATGCTTCCATTGTGCTGAGAGAAATACTAGATTGCTTCCTACTCTGCCATGAGATCATAGCTGATCACAAACTGAAACAACATCATGAAGTTCTCTTCCTGTCAGAAACACTTCCTACCTAATCTACATCAGTATATCCACTCAATGTGAAATCATGATCTCCATCATAGCTGAGACCATAATCTATTGTACCTTTAAGGTACCTCATCACATGTTTTGCAGCCACTAGGTGAACACGTTTGGGTTCTACCAGAAACTAACTCAAGGTGTTCATGGAAAAACAAATGTCTGGTCTGGTGTTCGTTAGGTACATCAACGATCCAATAATCTGTCTGTACAGTGTGGTATAAATCAACTCTAGAGAAGTATCAACCAACAGCTTCAGCTTCGTTTCCATGGGTGTATTCATGGGATTGCATTCCAACATGTCGAATCTCTTCAATATTTTGACCATGTACTTCCCTTGGTTAAGGAAGATCCTCTCAGAACTCTGTCATACCTCGAGACCTAAGAAATAATGAATTAGGCCAAGGTCTCTCATTTCAAATTCCGAGGAAAGTCTCTTTTTACATTCATTGATGAGATTTTCTTCTCCAATTAAGAATAATTCATCCACATATAGCAGTAAGATTACTGGCTCATTGTTCATGATTTTGAAGTAGAGGTTAGAGTCTGCTTTACTCTTGGTAAAGCCTAAGCTCGTTAAGAAATTGTCTATACAGCCATACCAAGCTCTAGGAGCTTGCTTCAATCTGTATAAGGATTTCTTCAATCTGCAGACATGAGACTTCATGTCTTCAACCTCAAATCCTTGAGGTTGCTCTATATACACTTCCTCTTCGATGACACCGCTTAGGAAAGTTGTCTTCACGTCCATCTAGTGCATCTTCCACTTCATCTTAGTTGCAAGAGCTATGATGGTTCTGATTGAAGTGTATATGGCCACATGAGCGAATGTCTCTTCATAGTCAATGCCTTCCTTCTGGGAAAATCCACGAGCGACAAGTATTGCTTTATACTTATCAATACTTCCATCAGCAACATGTTTTATTTTGAAGAGCCATCTGGAGGATACCACATCTTTATTCTTCGGTTTGGGAACTATTTCCCATAATTCGTTCTTCATTATGGATTGGTATTCCTCTGTCATGGCATCTTCCCATTCTTTCCTCTGAATGGCTTCTTCAAAGAAGGTAGGCTCCTCTTCTAGGAGATCACACATCAAATCCGTATAACTAGAGAATGGCTTTGGTCTTTTAACTTGTCTCATAGTTCCTTGGGGAACACCATACTTCTCTCCATCTTGAATAAGCTCTCTAGCCCAAGCTGGGTTTCTTTTATGGAGGATTGTCATCTGAGGAGGTTCTTGCACTTCTACTATATCATAGTATTCTAGAAGTTCCTCATCAGGGGAAGTTATGACTTCCCTCACTGGTTTTGCAGCTCTGGGAACCTCCCTCATTGTAGTACTAGGGATTATGGGTTCCTCTTCATATACTTCTTCAATATGACATGGTTTAGATTTCTTGAGTGTTGCATCTTCATCAAAGGTCACATCCCTGTTGATCTCAATGTGATGTTGACCTCGTATATAGATTCTGAAGGCCTTGGAGACCTCACAGTATCCCACAAATATTCCCTTGTTTCCTGAAGGGTCCAGCTTGTTTCTCTTTTCTTTAGGTATATGAATAAACACTGGACAACCAAATATTTTGAGATGGCTTACCTCTGGCTTCTTTCCGATGAACATCTCTTCCGGTGTCTT
>JZKD02S2276961.1:186310-206299 GCA_000966675.3 Picea glauca | reverse complement strand
CTCTGAGTGACCCTTTAGTTTATACAAGCCATTTTCTTCACTTCCAATGATGATTGCTTCATTTAAGGTTTCTCCTTTAGCCCACATAAGAACTTCTCCATATATAAAGGAAACTTTGAAGCCTTTATTTTCTAAAGCTAAAATGGAGAGTAGGTTCTTATTCAAGCCTAGTACATATAGTATGTTCTTCATTTTTAGTGAATTCCTTGAATTAAGTTTATGGTTTGATTCTCCCACTCCTTTGATGGGATATTGGTAATCATCTCCAAGTGTCACTTTCTGAGAAAACTTATTTTCTAATATACAAGAGAGAATGTTTATTTCTCCCATCATGTGCTTGGATGCACCACTATCGATGAGCTAAGTGTCCTCTCTGGGTGTTACAGATACTTAGAGGGCCGAGATCAAGACATGATCTTTGATCTACTCTCTTATCATCTTTGCGGGTGGCTCTTCATCTTCGACTACATGGGCATGGAGCCTCTTGTGTTTTCTCTTGTATTCTTCTCGTCTAGCTGGACAAAACTTCGCAATGTGTCCCATCTTATCACAATGATAGCATTGTACAGATGAGTAGTCCCTTTCCTTTCATTGTCCTTTCTTCTAAAATCTCCTTGGATGAGATTCTTTATGATTGAATTTGTTTGACTGTTCAGGCTCTTTATGAGTCTCCTTTTGGAAGTAGGGTTTATTCCTTCCTCCTTTGGTGTGAGTAGCTAGGGCTTGATCATCATCTCTTTCTAGTAGCACTTCACGATTCACTACTCTTGTTTCTTCTTGGATGCATTCTTCCCATAGACTGTCAAACTTCAGTTTCTCCGTTCTGGCATATATTGTTTGGATGAATGCATCCCAAGGTATTATGAAACCATTTAGGGCCATCATTATGATTTCATCTTCGTCTATGGTATCTCCAATAGCTTCTAGTTGTTCTTTGAATTATGAGATTTTGGAGAAATATTCATGAATCGTTTATTTTTTCTACATCCTTGTATTCTTTAGTTGAGTTCTTATATTCATCTTCCGGTTTATGTTATTTCCTTCATATAGTCTGGTCAAGGCATCAAAAATTTATTTCAGAGTCTTCTTAGATGACACATAAGGAATCAGGTGGTCTTTGATTGAATTTGCAATGATTCTTTTGGCCCTGATTGTGTCCTTTTGATGCTTTGCCTTTTCTGCAGCATCGACGGGTTCTGATACTTCTTCTTTGACGAATCTTGCTAGGTCATTCTCTTAAAGAATGAGGCCAATCCTATACTTCCAGGAACGGAAGTTTTCCACGTCTTCTAGATTGTCAAAAATCTTAACGCTTGCAGACATCTTTACTTGGATCTAGGAAAATGACCAAAAAATTAAAGTGCTCAAAATCAAAATATGAACTTACCAGGAGGTGCGCTTGGCTGAGGCGAGTAGCCTGATGTGTTTGGATCTGAGAAAAGCCAACTTTTGATCCTCCAAATTTGATCTACAGATTTCTATATTGGTGCTTCTAGTATCTCTGGTACTTTGGTGCTTTTGGTATCTCTGGTACTCTGGTGCTTCTGGTATCTCCCAGAAGTACACTGGTTTTCTAGTACTTCTGGTACTTTGTGAAACTAGGGTTTCACTTTCTGGGAGATCTAGCCACTGAAAATGTGCACTGAGAGTGCCAAAGTGATCTTTAAGGGAGGGAGCACTTTTCTAGATGGTTTTGGGACTAAAAAGCTTCACCATCAAAAAGCCCTAATTTTCATGTATGGAAACAGTGAAATTTTTCACTCTTGTGAAAGATGCTTCCTTCAGCTTGGCTCTGATACCATGTTAATGTTTAAGCCATTATTACAGTTCTTTTCATTTCATTAGATAACAATAGCATAATCCAAGATCACTGAAAAATACACAATCACAAGAGACACAACATTTATCCCGTGAAACCCTCTAGGGGAAGAAAACCCAAAAAAACTTCCTTAATATAGATAGCCAATACAATGCCAAGAGATCTCTTAAACTAATGCAGAAGATCCTCTCCCAGATATGTGCCACTCTCTCTCTCCTTCTTCTTTAATGGCAGATCTGAAACTTGTCTCTCAAAATGAGCAAGTGAGTTGTGTGTCTAAGTGAGGTGCTAGCTTCCTTATTTATATTAGACTGGCATGTGTGAAGTGTCTCTTCACTGGCAGGGCCGGCTTCTCCAACTGGGTGGTTATAACCACCTTAACTATATTCTGGGGCCTCTTAAATATCTGTTGGGGCCGACTTCTTATTCTGCCTATTATAGTTATCATTTGACCAATCTGCAAAAAGGGGATTTGGTCCTATTACAATAGCCGACATGATCAATCCACAATGGGGATTGATCCAATGAATAATAAATCAAATAATAAGAAGAATACTCTTTGCAGTTACATTATTTCAACACTCTTGCTCAGATAATTGCTCACGAGCCTAACAACCCACCTCTTCAATTTCCCATGGTCCTGACAACCCGCTTCTTCAATTCCGCTCCCAAGCTAACCAGGTACACCAATAGGAAATGGTTATGGAAACCGATTCAGATATAGTGAAATGAATGTCTGAAGGATAATTGACTGCGTGAGTGAAAGTGGTCATGGAATCATTGACTAGATGACTGAATGATCGAAGGAATCATGGGTGAGACGATCGTGCCAATGATGGAGAGTTGTCCAAATGAGCTAAGTCCCCATGATATGTATGCATGTCCCCAACTTGACACTTGTCATGTTGGAAGCTACTTTGGTCCAATTGTCCCCAACTTTAGAACTTAGGATAAAATAATTATCCATACTTTATGTTTTAAGAAATATTAATATAATATTCCTTTTTGGCTTAATCTCTCTAGCTTATCCCTTTCCCTTAACTTTTGGCCCTCCCTTTCCTTTATTGGTGAAGTTTAGTCCCCCATCTCTTTTATCATGGTCGGTCTGCACGCAATGATGTATTTTATATTAATCATGAGACATATACAAAATAGGCACACTGACCTTTAACATCTAGGTGCTCTAGCCTAATTCCAAAACATATTAGTCTCAGCTTATAACAACTGGCTCATCATCCTATAACACATATCATATACACAAGGTTTATTGACCTCCATACTGCACGCGGTATCTGGGAATGTGCACACTACATCATTTTACTGCGTAGTACATGTGCGCACTATGCCATGAAAGGTGCATTACAAAATGATGTCAAAACAACTCACCAGCTTAAGTACACTTACATTACATTTACAATTAGGTTTGGCTAAGGGATATTACAATCCCCTCCCCTTATTTATGCACTATCCTTAGTTCATCATATACCCATATACAACAAAAATTTCAAAAATCCTCAAAATGATGTGGGTATTATGTCCGCATTGCATCCTCATGCTCCCAAGTAGCGTCCTCAGGACCATACCAGGTCCATTGGACCTTTACAAGCCCTATGGATCGATTCTGGAGTTGCTTGATTTTCTGGTCCAAATTGCGCACCGGATGCAATTAAAAAGCACCTTCTTGCTCCACCTGAATTGCATTCCAATCAATAATATGATTAGCATCAGGTATATATTTCTTTAGCAATGATACATGGAATACATTATGAACAGACATAGATGTAGGTAATGCAATCATATAAGCAACTGGACCAATCCTCTCTAGGATTTCAAATGGCCCACAAAATTTGGTTGCCAACTTGGTGCAACTTCCCAGCTTCAGGGAAATCTTGTTAGCTTTCACCTTTAGGAAAACATGATCACCCACTTTGAACTCTCTGTGGGTTATGTTCTTATCAACATAACTTTTCTTCCTGTCTTGGGAAACTTTTAAATTCTTCTTAATTTTTATCATTTGGTCCTCCATCTCCTTGAGAAACTCTGGCCCAACTATTGTCCTATCAGATGGATTATCCTAGCTTACTAGAGTATTGCACTTTCTGCCTTAAAGTGCTTCAAATGGGCTCATCTTCAATGATGCATGATACTCATTGTTGTAAGAAAATTCTACCAAGTGCAGGTAGTCCTCCCATTTTTATGGCTTGTCCATCACATACATTCTCATTATGTCTTCTATCACTATGTTCACCCTCTATGTCTGTCCATCAGACTCGGGATGATAAGTTGTACTAAAGTTCAGATTCGTTTTGCATCCTTTGAACAATCCTTTCCAAAAATTCGAGGTGAATTTCAGGTCTCTATCAAACACAATTGTTTTAGGAATTTTGTGCAATCGTGCCACTTCCTTCATGAAAATATCAACAACATCTGTTGCCTTGTGAGTAGTTTTCAGTGGAATAAAATGTGCATCTTTTGTAAGCTTTTCCACCACCACCATGATTGAATCATGCAACTTTCTTGTTCTGGGAAATCCCGTAATAAAATCCATTGTCACCACTTCCCACTTCCATTCATGAATGGAAAAAGGTTGCAGCAACCCTGTTGGGTGCCTATGCTCAACTTTAACTTTTTGGCATTCCATACATCTAGTGATGTATTCAGCAATCTCTCTCTTCATACCTAGCCAAAATAATGGCTCTTGATCGCTGCCATGATTTTCCGATATCCAAGGTGCCCTGCATAAGGGACATTATGAATTTCATGCAAAATCATGCATTTCAAGTCTTGGACATTTGGAACAAAAATTATGTCCTTTTGCAACAGTATTCCATCTATTCCCAAATTATAATTATCCACCTTTTTTGGCATCTTACCCTACTGTAGCTTTTCTACCAATTCTCTGTATTGAAGATCTGCATTTGTAGCCTCCAGAATTTTTCTTTTAATATCAGTATGATATATGCTAATGGTTGTAGCATGTAGTGCACCCTCCTGCTGACTGCATCAACCACTTTATTCTCTTTCCCCTTGATATGTTTTATATCAAAGTCATATTCGCTTAGAAATTATAACCATCTGCTTTGCCTAGAATTTATATTTGGCTGATCAAATAAATACTTCATACCATTATGGTTTGTTCTTAGCTCAAACCTCTTCCCCATGAGGTAGTGTCTCCATTTCCTCAAGGCATGCACTATGGCTGCCAAATCCAATCATGAGTGGCATAGTTTCTTTCATGCTCCTTCAACTTCCTTCATTCATAACATATAACAAACCCATTTTGAATGAGGACTCCATCTAGTCCTTCATTACATGCATCTGTGCATACAATGAAGTCTTAATTTGGGTCTGCAATCCTTAATATTGGATCACTTGTCAATAATTGTTTCAAGTGTTGGAAACTCTTTTCACAATCTAGTGTCTAGTGAAACTTTACACCCTTTCTTTGCAAGGAAGTGATTGAGTGTGCAATCTTTGATAATCCTTCAATAAATCTTTTGTAGTAGCCTACAATACCCATGAATGATCTCACCTATGTCACATTCATCGGCGCTGACCATTCTCTAATGGCTTCTATCTTTTCAGGATCCACTGTTATCCCATCATTTGAAATGATATGCCCCAAATAATGAATTTGTTTCTGATAAAATGAGCACTTGCTCAATTTGGCATACAATTGATGCTCCCTTAATACTTGCAACACCATCCTCAATTGATGTTCATGCTCTTCCTCTAACTTAGAATATATAAGAATTTCATCCAAAAAGACAATGACAAACTTGTCCAGATATTCTCAGAAAACACCATTCATTAAGCACATGAAAATAGTTGGTGCATTTGACAACCCAAATGGTACCACTGTGAACTCATAATGACCATACCTTGTCCTGAAGGTGGTCTTGCTGATATCTTCCTCTTTAATACTTACCTAATGGTATCCTGATTTGAGATCTATATTTTAAAATATCTTTTCATCCTTCAATTGATCAAAGAGATCATCAATCCTTGCCAGAGGATACTTGTTCTTAACAGTCATTTTATTCAACTGTCTGAAGTCAATGCACAATCTTAACATTCCATCTTTCTTTTTCACAAACAAGACTGGGGCACCCCAAGGTGACACACTTGGGAGTATATACCCCTTCTTCAGAAGTTCTTCAAGATGCATTTGCAACTCCTTCAATTTTGGTGTACCCTTTTTGTAAGGAGTCTTTGACACTGGAGCTGCTCTAGGCATTAGATTTATAGAAAAATCATTGTCTCTTTTGGGGGGTAGTCATGGTACTTCCTTGAACACATCTTCAAATTCTTTCAGGACTGCATAATCTTCCAAATTTGGCACCTTATCTTTAGGTGTCTCTTCTATATGAGCTGCAAATCTTTGACACCCTTTTCTGTAACATTTCTTCAACTGCAATGCTGAAATTTCTCTAATGGTTACTGCTCTTTGAATCCCCTGCACTTTAATTAGTTTCCCTTCCTCATCCAAGCAAGTAAATATTTGTTATGGTAGTCCAGGAGAGCATGATGTTGGTCCAACCAATCCATCCCAATTAGACAGTCATATGAACCTAAAGGCAAGATGTTCAAATCTTCCTTGGTGTTCAGTCCATTCATGTCCATGAGGCATGACTTAACCATCTCATTAACTTTTATTCTGGCTCTTGTAGCCAGCTACACCAACCAAGATTTTCCATGCTTGCTTCTTGGAAAATGAGAAGTTTCCACCATATTAGGGTCTATATAACTATGGCTAGCTCTTGAGTCAATTAAAATAGAAATGGTTTGGTTGTTGATCATATCTTCCACTTCAATCATGTGGGACTGATAATCTACTTGCTTGTTGTCCAGGGCTGCATAGATCCTTGGCACATTTATGCCCATGTCCTCCATTGTTTCAGCTTGTTGTACATTGTGAACAACCCTTCCTTTTTCACTTCTGTGAGGACAATCTCTAAACCTATGATCTCCTTTACAACCAGGGATGATTTTAAGGATTGAAATTTATTTTAAAATGTATAAACCTTAGCGAATCTTACTAATCCTTCATATGCCAACTATAAATGTTTGACGATAATTTTGTACAAATATTCAAATTTCTAAGGATTTTATATAGTTTCTATAAAATTTTGGCTATTTTTAAGGTAAAATAATTTTATCCTATAGAATTTGGGCGAATCATTTTTAGAATGGAGAATATTTTTTTGTGAAAAACCATGGAAAATTAGCCCATGAGAGAAATTTAGCCCCTAAAATCATCCTTGTTTACAACCCCAACATTGAATAGGTGGTTTCCTTGGCCTTTGACTCCCTATGTCAATCGTTCTGGGTTCTTTAGGTGTTTGTTGTCCCTGTGGATTATTTCTGAAGAATGGTGGCTTAGCTCCCTTCTTCCTCTGTTCCATATTGAATTTATTTTTGTCTTCCCAAGCCTTTTGGAAAGTTGGCCTTGCTTTCTACTGATCATATAGGCATTTAGCTCGCCTTATGGTCTCTTCCAATGTCTTGGGTTCATCATACTGTATTTTTTCACTGATGAATGATGGAAATACACTCAAATACCTTTGAATTTTGATTGTCTCATCCTTGATTAAAGAGACAAACTTTAGCAGTTCTAGAAACCTTCTCTCATATTCATCTATGGTCATACTTCCAAGCTTGAGTTCAAATAACTCTTTCATTTTCTTGTCATAGTATCTCTTAGTCAAGTATTTCTTCTCAAAATACTTCTTGAATTTCCTCCAAGTAACACTTTTCTCTTTAATGTGTTGCACCTGCACAAGTTGATCCCACCACATGGAGTCCTTTCCCTTGAATTGATAGATGGAAATTCTACCCTCTGCATGAGAAGAATAATTATGCAATTGAAAATACTTTCTCATGCCCAACAACCATGTTTTTGCATCTTCATCCTTCTTGTGCTCACCATCAAATGTAGGAGGTTTGATTTTTTTCATTTCTCCTCGTAGATCATCCACCCTAGACCTCTTATTCCTTATGAAAGGGGATGGACTTGAGATACTACCTGCTCTCTTATTGGAATGCCTTGGGGAGTGATGGTGGTGTTTGCTAACACTTCTTTCTTTTCTTTTCTCATCCGAAGGCTTGTGACTTCTAGATTTGCTTAAGCCACTCTCCTTGTCCAATTTCTTTTCTATTTTGTTCAAGCCCTCCAATAACTTCATGTTGAAGTCATCCTGCTACTCCTTGGTTCTCATAAGCCTTTCATTATTAGCCTTATATCTTTGGACATCCTTCTGCAAATTTTTAATGGTATCTGCCATATTCATGTTTTCATTCCTTTCTTCTCCATGTCCATTGGAGTTTTTCCTTCAATGCCAAAATGGACATCCATCCCTCTGCTCTCATCTTGTTGACTGTAATTCTCCTCTGCCTCTTCCATTCTTATGGACTCTGCAATGATCTGATCTAATCTAGTTGTTAATTCTGCAAAACATGCAGCCATCGAAACTTATCAGGCTAACTAATTCAACAATTTATGAAAAATATGAACCATTTTGGTTCAATATATACATCAGAATTATTTCTCCTAATTTCCTTGTGTTATCACCATGACAATTCTAGATAAGACCCAAGTCTTGAAAACATAGACGTGTGATTCCTTCAAATATACATCTGGGCGAAAGTCAGTTTGTCGAAACCACTTTCGCCAAAGTCCCAATGTCACGTGCTTCAATACGTCAAAACCACCACTCGTGGAACAAGTGACAGCTAGTCATATCACCCCTGTTTCACTCCTTTGGTACTTCACAACTATATGATGTCAAGTGAACACCGCCATATAATGAACTCAAAATCTAATCATTTGAAATGGATTAACCACGCATGACAAACCAACGTATTTGTACGTAAGGTTGTCCGTGATTCATGATTGGGACTCTATAAATACCAATTCTCAAGTATGGAGGCATCATCTTATCCATAGATGGAGTAATCTTAAAATTTTCTTCGACCTTCTGATCTCGGTAAAATAATTTCGGTGTCCATGAAATTGAAGAACATGGAAAAAGCTACGTCCAGTGAGACTGGTGCTTCTGGCAACATGGTAGATTTTCCTTCGAGTAAGGAGGAAAGGATAATCGCGCAGATATTAGTGACTAAGTTTCGCACAGAACCTACCACAGAATCTAAAATGGAAGCCAGTTTGAATCCTGTTATGAGGGATATGATCATCAATAGACCATATGTTAATAAGAAACGGAGCAAGAAACAGAATAAAGAAACCATCGCTGAAACTACTGAAAGTGTTGGAGATAATCAATCGGTTTGGTTAGATACTTTAAAGGAGGAGATCTCTAAGATGAAATGAGTCCTCAAATAAAAGTACATTTCAAAAATTTTTGGTCAGATGGTAGCAGAGGTAAGGGACCCCAGAGATGATAGGCATGTTCTTAAGCGGTCCCTTTACCATAGGATAATTGTTATCATTCCCTTTTCGTAATTTTAGGATTAATACGATTATATAAATGCAGACGCGTATTTTGGATTGTTTATTACAAGATTCTAACTAGTGGTGTTATGAGTCTTGTTTTCTTTCATAGTATGTGTTTCTTGTAAGCTTATATTTTACTTCCATCTATCTGAATCGAAGGAATATAAAACTCAAAATTCATTTTTGAGATGCTCTCGGCTTAGCAACCTAGACTATATTTATTTATTCTCAAACTAACTCTGAATTCATTTTAAATAATGCTCTGATGCGGTTGTGTGTTTATTTTTCCTCTAATACCATGCAAATTTTCTATTAAACTCAGACTCATCACCTTCCAAACGACTTCGTGCGCACAAAAATTCAACCTGTACACTCATATTTATCGTGCACAGTAACACCACAAGGTAAATCATGCTTCCATGCACCTATATCCACTATGCATTTCTTCTCCATCACGCCAATAACTTGTGTGCACTACTTTTGCGTTGTGTGCCAATATCCATTACACACATTTTTAGTATTGCACATTGATATTCCACATGTATTTCACCCTATGCATTGCACCATGCCAAAGTTCAATATGCCCCACTGCACACAATAATCTGCATGCATCATTGACTACACTATCGCGAGATAACTTATACTCATATTGTGCGCACACCAACCAAACTCCTCTGTGTTTTGCAATACTGCGCACACCACGTGCACATTATTATGTGTGTTCTCACCACACAATGCTAAATTTAGCGCATGCATCCGCACACAATACTCTTCCACGTGACACCATAATTTACCGTGTGCACCTAGACGCCAACATTTTCCACACGGTGCCAAAATTTACCACGCGCACCTACACACCAACATTTTCCATGGACGCTCTGTGACTTGAAATTTGGTCACTTCAAATTAATATTCTGTGAATATTCACTTCAAATGAACCTTTCCGGCCCATCCAGGCTCAGTGTTGGAACTAAATCTCTAATACCATATTGTAACATCTCCGACCAACCAAGGCCGGGCCATGCTACACGAGGGGACACTTTCGTTCTCTCATTGCAGAACATACTGTAACATACCCAGCATTCAACTGATCTATGCCACATAAATTTTCTCTTCAAACTGCATGCAATTATAACATATACATACAACACTCTTGTGGAAGCTTTACATATAAATGTAAACAAACAATTACATTCTGTAATATACGATTTCATACTGAAATAAAAGTAAACATAGGCATGCAACATATACAGGCAAATACCCATAAACATATAGACAGTTATAATCACACATATTATAATCCGTAACATAAGTACGTAAATAACAATGCAGCATGTAAATTTATCATACGATTGGTACTTATCTTGGAAATATTATCACCAACTACGTATAGACCGTCCACGAACCTCCCATCCTTAGACTACACTATTCATCACTCTCAGCAGTGAGTCACCCCCGAGTTGGGACTAAACTCCACTTGGGTAAAGGGATTCCTAACCAGGCTAAAGGCTCATAGACAACAGGAAAGACTCCATCTCAGGTGCTCACTCAACTAACAGCGTATAGCCTCTCATTCCCCACATGCTTGTCCCACCCAAGGAAGTGTGCCCCTTCTCTGCTCAATAGTCCTTCGACTACCCCACTTCCCTTTCAGGGCTTCAACAACAGGCCGAACAGGAAGTCTCAGAGCATCGTAGCTACAGTTTAGCACCTTCAAGAAATCAATCCCTAACAATTCTCTCACTCAAAGAATTTCTCACGAGCCTAAGAACCCGCCTCTTCAATTTCCCACGAGCCTGAAAACCCATGTCTTCAATCCCGCTCCCAATATAACCAAGTACACCAATAGGAAATGGTTATGGAAACTAGCTCAGATATAGTGAAATGAATGTTTGAAGGATAACTGACTATGTGAGTGAAAGTGGTCATGGAATCATTGACTGGATGACTGAATGATTGAAGGAATCATGGGAGAGATGATCATCCCAATGATGGAGAGATATCCAAATGAGCTAAGTACCCATGATATGTATGCATGTCCCCAATGTTAGCACTTGGTAAATTTCCTAGAGGTTGACACAGAAGAAATCCACAAAATGTAACTTTATCCAACCACTTTTGAAGTTGGGATCTAGGCCTTCCAACTTCAGAGAGGGATCTCTCTGTATGATTTAGCTATGTTTCAAATTTTAAATATTAGTCTAGGTAAACAAATAGGTCAGTTTTTTGTTGTTATAATGTTTTTCGAGTTGGTTG
Organism: Picea glauca; assembly: GCA_000966675.3. Lineage (NCBI taxonomy): Eukaryota > Viridiplantae > Streptophyta > Pinopsida > Pinales > Pinaceae > Picea > Picea glauca. Next base: position 194,771 of record JZKD02S2276961.1, on the reverse strand, counting down.
AGACAATCTACACATCCATTGGGCTATGGGGTCTGTGTTTTAAATAAAATGTGAAATCCGAACCAGAAACGCAAAGGAAAAACTTTCACAGAGAGAGATAATATAATCACTGGATTCTTTAGTAACTTAAATGATGAACAACAAAAAAGATGAGGAATATGATTTCAACAAAGAAGCAGTTAAGAATTTCTTTATTGAAAACACCAGAAGATAAAACACTTAAATCTTTCGAGTTAGAAACAAGGTATATGAGATAAATCCTGTAACATTCATTACTCTTAAAGATTAGATTCAGAAAACAGTATGATAACAAAGCGAGAATAACATTCAACTTAGAGAGAAAAACATCACTAATGAATACACACAGGAATCCTGTAAGAGTGCCTCGTTTTTATTAATGGAAGATCTCTTCAAAAATATTAGATTCTGATAGCGTCAGGGTGTGAAGATCAACCACCCTCAATACTTAGAAAGGTGAAGTATTTATAACTCAAATTACAAACGTTCTTGTCATTAATGACCAGGACATGCTAAATCTATTTTTAGCCTAACTAACTTAACAAATTTCCCAAATCTAGGAATTGCTTGATGATGTGGTGTACTTGCACGCTGATTTCTGGGTGGGACATTGATGAAGCCTCTGCACAACCTCATTTGACTGGAAAAATGACTGGACTGGGACAGATCATCTGCTAATCAATCAGATCACAGAGTTCCTCCCATCTAAGATGGTTGGGCACATTGACTTTGAGCATCCTTCGATACACTTTGTTCATTTCTATGTACTTGGCGAATGTAGGCTTGGTGAGGAAGATGTATCGAATCTCGTGTTGGATACTGATGTCCCACTGAAGGGCTTCTAGGAATTCCTTGTCAGTGATGCTCCCTTGAATTCCTGCAAACTTTGAGTTGTCCTTAGCCACATCAGTCAATCTCTTCTTGTAGTCTAGGAGTGTCATCAATTTATCATTGATTACCTTCAGACCAGGAAGACCTTTCTTCTAGAGAGCCTCAATCTTACTGAAGAATCTTTGTACCCCCAGGTCCATGGCCTGAACCTTTTCTTCCAACTGAAGCATTAATCCTCTCTTGGTCAAAACTCTTTTTACCTCAAGGATGGTCTCTGTTCTGTCTTCGATTTTCAGCTCTTCCAGTTCTTCCCTGATTTTAGAATTGAGGAACTTGATGATCTCGTTCGCCTGTGTTGGCATGTCTCCCAATTCTACTATGATCTTTTCGATGGCCTGTTTTCTTCTCTGGACCAATTCATTCTGCTCAAACATGATCTGGATCATGGGCCATATCTTGTTCATGGACTTAGTGATGTTTGTCCATACATTCTCTTTAACCTCAACCAAAGTCTTTCCTGCCACTGTTTGCTTCCGGAGCTGCTGTAGCTCCTACCTGAGTTTCTCTGTCACCTGCTTTTCCTTGGAGAGGTTGGTCTGGAAGGAAATTTTGAGTTTCTGGAGGCTCTCAATCTCCTTTTTTAGCCTATTGATCTCTGTTTCCTACAGGTTCATCTTTTCCATGGACTTAGCTAGGTCGGTTTTCTTCTCCTGGGATGTCAATGGAGTTGCGGATGGGACTTCTGCCACTGATGTTGTGCTCACTCCTGAAATTGGAATAACACTCAATGGAATGAATTTCATTGGCTTCAGTTTCTCTTTCTCTTTTAATGGTTTTTCCATCTCATCTTCCATTTATTTAAGCTGTGCATTCTGCTCCATGAGCAGCTTGAGCATTTCATCTTTCTCTCCTTCTTTCTCTGCTATCTCCTTTGCCTGCGAATCCTCTATGGGTGGGAGATTCAGTTTTTTCCTCAAGGATGCTATGTCAGCATTCTTATTCTTTATCATTTCCTTAGCTACTTTCACGTTTGAAGGATCGTAACCGATCTTGAGGACCATCTCCTCCAAAGTCTTGATCCTATTGTCCTTTGCAAAGGATGATATCTTCTCCAACTTGAGTTGTGTTTGAACATTTTTCAGGGACACTTGCAATTTGGATGCATAAGTGGAAGCATGCGCCAATGTATAGAAAACCATTTCCCATGTCTGCTTGTGCAGATCCATCTGATCGGCTGGATGCACGTCCTTCGTCTGAAATTCGAAGGTGGTCCTTTTATAGTCAATGATCACTTTAGGATCTGGTACCTGTTCCTGGAGGAATTCCATATGCATTCTGCCCTTCTCAGTTTCAAATTTCGATAGCAACCTATGTTGCGTAGTCTACGTCTGCTTCAAGAACTGGGCGCAAGTACTGCTGGTCAGGGTCTGGTTCCTTTTCTTGATCAGCTCATATTTTTAAAAAAATCTCAACTTGGGTCCTACCTTGCCTGGCTGAGTGTTCAATGGAGAGTCAGTGGACTTCTTCAGCAATGCTGGGGTAATGAACTTATGGAGGCTCGAACCGAAGGGTGGAATAGCAAATTTGATCACTGTAGTAGACGGGGCTTCTTTTTCCCCGGTCGGGCCAGGAACTGCAACAGTCTTAGGCCTCTTGGTATGCAGCTGGAATTCTTTGGAAGATACCTCAGTGACAGGTGGAGATAAGTCTTTCCTAGGCCTCTTCTCTTTCGGGACTTGTGGCATGGTTGTTTGAGATATAGTGGCTGGGGGATCCTGCTGTTGTACTTCGACCAATGTGTCAGGCTTCCAGGCTGTTTGATTTGTGACCTTCTCCACTTTAGGCCTGGACTCATGGACATATGGGATGTTTTTTTTCTTCACCCTCATCTCTGAGATAATCCCGTATGGATCATAATGCCAGGGGAAGCTCATGAAGAACTTCATTTCCTTCATCATCTTGTCTTCTTCTTCCCCAACACCACGATTGTTGCAGATGAAGGAGCCAATCTGCCCCTTGATTCTAAGATGTTGTTTTTTCTTCAATGACACAAAATGGATATCATCGGAATTTATTATCTGCCTGATATACTCCAAAGCAAAAATTCTGACAGGCAGATACTTGGGCAGCTTATACGGTGCCAACTCGCACCCGTATGCTCTGATCTCGGTGTAATATTGATACATGTACCAATCCTCGGTCTTTGTGTTGTTTGAGAGATGCAGGATCCTCTGAACTTCATCGTTTATCCGAGGCTTGGGCCTTCCTCCTAGCATACTTACCACAGGGTGGTAGAATTGGTCGATGAACTCCTTGAAACTGAAATCAGTGGAGTTGTGCTTGAGCAAGGAGGTCCATCCTGTGACTGCCTGAGGTCTACCATCTCCATCCATCTTCTGCATGGAAAAGACAAATTTATCCGCCTGGAAGAAGACGAACAAGTATGCTAGTATTGATGAGTATCTAAACATGCCTTCCGTGCCGAAATTCATGAACTGTTCGTGAATATTGTTTGCCAAGAATGTGCTGAAGTCAAACTAGGTGGTGGGATTTTGATCGGTAGAGTGTATGGACAGAAAAACCAGAATGGGTTCATCTACCCACTGATCAGAATAGTATCCTAATGATCCGGATTATTTTCGTCAAGTTGGCAGCCAATTCAATTTTTTCCATTGCCCCGAAAGCTGCCTACACCTATGACTTCTGAACTTCAAATTTTCGTCGCATTTTGAAAATAGACGATATTTTCACTTCATGCGACATTTGCAAATTGGTTTCAATTTAGTTTTCACGACTGAAAGCGTGAAAACTCCTCCATCGTTATTTGAATTGTCATGATCTGTTCATCGATATTCTGATTGGTACTTACCTTTGGCTTATTATTAAGTGGCTGGAATGATTTTTCAAACTATGTCCATTTGCCTACTCTTACTTTGATTGTGCAACTTGATCTTTATTTGATTGATAAGGCATTGAGCAGGTAAATCTATGGGTTATATTCGATTTTATGGGGGTCATGGTTGATTTTGGTTTTTATATGATGTGATCCTTATTATTATAGGCTCTTGGCTTATCGATTTTATGAAATCTCTTATCACAATGTTTTATGAACTTTGATTGCACATTATAGCGCATGGGTAACATATGAGACTGATTTCATATGGAATGGCATTAGTTTGAAGTTATACACATGGCGCGTTGGTCAAACCTTTGGATTTTGCAATAACGTTGGTTTGAATTATTACAGGTGCATATTTAAACTTTGGGTTTGATTTAATGTTGAACGTTCATGGTTTCAAACTATACATTGGCACATTGATATAACTATCCACCGTTTAATCCTTGGGTTGGCCGAATAAGTTTGATTTTGGTTATGATTGATTGAACAGGGGTGGTACCTTGTCATTACTGCTTTGCATGGAGATGGATAATACCACCACCCTCGCACGCGTACATTAATTTGCATTCCCTTTCATCATTCTCAACTGTTAGCCAAAACGTTTTTGCTCTTGTATGTTTAATCCGAACCCTACCATGTGCCTGCACCATGGCTCCAGTCGTAAGGGATGAACCCAATGGTAGCCAGGCATTGTTGATGTTTGATGGTGCTTACAGTGACCTTGAGGAATTCGGATGGCTCCCGTTCATACGAAAGTTTGATGGCTATAACCCTAGCGTGGCTCGACAATTTGCATTAACCTTTGATGGTTGCCGAGCCAAGGTTGGGGATGTGCAACTGGAAATTGATGAGCAATTTCTCAGTTTAGCTACCGGTCTGCCTGTTGTCGGACAGAGATGGTCAAAAAATTGCAAAGTGGAAGATGTCCCGTGGACATTTCTCTTCCAGTCACAAAGAGTGAGCTCCTGTGACAAAGGTTTGCCCACAAATATGCTAAAGCAACGATGGCATGACTTTTTGATGGTAACCAAGCAATTTATCACCTGTGAGGGAAGGTATGGTTTCGTTTTCTTGTACCACCTTCGGCTACTTATGGTTTTCATGGGCTATGAGCTTAATATGCCTTACTAATTGCATAGGAGTCTGTTTAAAATGTTTAAAAGATACAAACGAAACCAGGCCGATAACAGCCTATTTCATTTGGGGTTAATTAAAATGCTCATGGTTTGTAAGTTGGGGTTACACCGAGACTGTTGGGATGATTTTCTTAGACGCAATAATTTTGATGATTCAAGCCCACCACAGGTTGACAAACCTGTGGTAAGCGAGAGTAAGTCAGTACCCCCTGTGCCTTATAGTGCTCTGTTACCTAAACCCCTACCCAAGTCACCTAAACCCCTACCCAATTATGTGACCACAGATGTGGAAAATGTTAAACCCGTGGCTAAAAGGCCTAAGGCCAAACCTGCTGTGAATTCTAAAGGTAAGAAGAATGCCCGATTAATCTCTCACATGGCAAGAAACAAACCGAAAATTCCTGTCAACCCTGATCCTATCATGGTGAGTGAAGATTCTGACTCGGAGATTGAACGCTACCTAGCAAGTGAGTATCCCTATTATGAAGGTCTGTGTCACAAACCCTCATACGATTTTGTCAAAAACCTACCACCTTGCTTGAAAAATGATCCTAATTATCCCGGCATCAAAATGCCTTGTGAAGCCCCTGGTGACTCGTCGAAACCCCCTCCTGCTCTAGCCAAACCAGCTGCTCCACCATGCGATCAGTGTGGCTCATGGTTAGAAAGGTATTACCTCGATGTGCCAATGCTGCAGTCCAGAATTCATGCTCTGGAGGATCAAGTTGCAAAGCTCACTAGTCAAAAAGCGAAGATGCCATCCACTGATAAGAAACAACGAACAACTGGTTCGATTTTGTTTAAGAACGTGGAGTCGGCAACAACATTCATCAATTCAAAATTGGTGCAGCTCGAACAACCTCATTGGTATGATTATCACCTATTTATATGATAAACCCACAGCTCTGTTTACAGCGTAGATTTGTTTTGACACATAAGCATGCATTATTGTATATAATTTTGTTTTGATAAATTGAATTTTGTTATTGTTTTAAGTTTCAATTGGATTTGGATTTGATTCGATTGATCGTGGGATAGATTTGATTGTTTTAATTTAGCTTTAATTGAATTCTCTGTGCTTATTGAAGTTGTTAATATATTTTCTAAACACAGGTTGTTTCTGGTATTCCAATGTTGAACACAGTCAATGGTTCGATTTGAATTGGTTGTATTCTATACGATATGGTTGGCATAATGGTTAACTGTAATATTCTATGTCTTTTTCGATCAATTCGAATATCATTCTGTTAATGCATAACCAAATTGCAATTGTTCGATTCGCATCATTTGACCGTGTTATCAGCCTGATCCATATTTCAACAAACATACTGTTTAAAGTTAATTTGGGAACGGAAGTGATTATGCCCAGGATTACTATTTGTTTCTATTTTTAACTCAGTTACGATTTGCTCTGATTGTTACCCAGTTATGGTTATCACTGTTGTTGGTGATTATGATCACTATTTTTGGTCCTGTCTGTCGACTGTGTAACACCCAACGATCGAAATCTATGGCGAAGTTTGTTGATGTTGTTTCATTGTGACTATAATCGTAACAGCCTTTCTATATTGGTATTTGATTAAAACAATATGAATTGTATGCACATTGTTACAGCCGTAACAAATCGATTATGATTGAGTTGAATTAAATCGTATCTAATTCGATATGATTCACTGCTTGATTTCGTTTGGATATGAAAAAGTTTGGTTATCATTTGATCTGATTTTATAGCAACTAAAACAGAGCATTCTTATCCTGTTTCGATTGCATCCTTTTCGATTTTGTTTAATTTGAATGATGAATTTGCTTGAACCATTAGTGGTTCGTTTTGGATATTTATTAAAAGAAAATTAAATTAGATTGTTTTAAAAGATTTCATTTGATTTCTATCTGATCCTGTATGCTATTTTAGACTAGCTACAGAATCAGATGATTATGTAGCTAAGTCTGTAGGATCAATTTTTTAGTGTTTTGTTACTGAAATATCTCTCTAATTTGATAATTGTGTTCTATTGCAGGTAAATTCAAAATTGCAGTTGAGTTTATGAGCAGTTAGGGGATATTTCAAAGATTTTACTTGCATTTTGTTTTCCTAGTTTAGTTGATTTTGGGATATCTCCCAGATTATGTAAAACAATTTGATATTATCCACAAGGAAGTTTTACCTTGTGAAGAGACCTATATATATTTATGATTTTTGTAATAATGTTCATCCTCATTTGTGGGAGAACAAGGATATGGAGTTTTAATACAAACTGAAGCAAAATTTGGTGTTTTGTCACAACTTTAGCTTCTCATTATATCAATATTTTGTTTCATGTTGTGTATATCAATTTGTATCTGGTTTATGACTACTTTAGATATCTAAATCATGTGCAAATGATATAATTTTGATCATTGTAATTCATATCTGGTTTCTTCCAAGTGTATAAAAGACATAACAATTGTTAATTCGGTTTGTGAATGACAGGTTTATCTTCTTCATGAATTGAATTATTTAATATAAGTTTTTGCATAACAGGTTTCCCTTATTGCAGAGATTTATAATCATAAGATTGTTATGATTTTTTATGTCTTGTTTGTCCTGTAAACACTTCAAGGAGCAGCACAGCCGATCGTTTACGAAAATCTTACGGACTAAATGGTGCGAGTTTCCCTCCTCCGACCAGCTTAGAAGTCATCACACATAGGCAGACTTGGAGCGTTTCCAGGTCAGTTAATCTTTTCTTTGTTGTTTTCATTAAGTAGTTTAGTTTTTATATAATTTTAATTAGATTTATATTAGATTGTTTAATTTCAGTAGTTTTATTTCTTTTTCATAAAATATAAAAATCAAAAAACATATCTTGTTGTCTTAGGGCAGAAAATACACGAGTTTTGCAGGTTTTAGTTAAATCTGTAGATTGTTTATAGTGTACATTTGTGAATAAGTAATATTGCAGCTGGTAATTAGATAGTTTATTTGAGTTATTATAATAGTAATTAGTAGATTGTATATAATAGTTAGAATAGTTATATTTAGTTTTAGTTTATTTAGTAGTTTGTTTTAATTAGATTAGTGTAATAGTTAGTTTGTTTGTTTTTAGTTAATTTGTGTATTATTAGTTAGTTTAGTTTCTTTTATTTAGTTTTTAGTTAATTTTAGTTTGTTTTATTAGTTTTAGTTTGTTTTAGTTTGTTTAGTTTGTTTTATTTGTTTTAGATAGATTAATTAGTTTAGATTAGTTTTCTCTTTGGTTTTATTAAAAGACCTTAGAGCGGCCAACGGAGCCATTAAACTCGTCAGGGTGGTCCATTCCAAACGGCTTGGGTTATTTAGACAACCCCGGACTGGTTCCACTCTCTCAATTGACGGACGGACAATTTCGCCCGTCAACACAACACGAAATGAGAGCGGAGATATAATAAAGAAATGTACAGAGATATTGCAGATATTCAATAATATAACAGAAATGTATCAGAGACGCAATCATAAACACATATATACAGTAATACACGATTTCTATTAATCATAGAAATGTATAGAGACTGTAAAAATACAGAGTGAAAGACTCGCTAGAATGGTGGCAGCTTATCT
>JZKD02S2276961.1:149107-162574 GCA_000966675.3 Picea glauca | reverse complement strand
ATATTTTTTGTGTGGGTGATCCCTTGGCCTGAAAGAAGAAAAAAGAACTCCATGGTATATCTATGGACCCTCTCCAGCCCTCGTTGGCCCCGGGAGATGAAATCATATTTCTTGAGGTACATGTTCTTGCAAAGAAGGCAATGGTGGGACACGCAAATGGAAATTTTTTCAGCCATGAAGTGCTCTCGGAGTGGGTCTCTTGTTCGTGGAAGGATCTGGGCATAAAGTTTCCTTCAGTTCATTCTCTTGAAAAAGGTTGGTTTATGTTCAAATTCCATTCAAATTTTGATGTGGTAATAATTCTTATAGAACCTTAGTCCATAGACTCAACCCCCCATTTACTGAAAATATGGACCCCTTTTTTTGACACTAACCATGAAAGGATTGTTGAGCTCCCAATTTGGGTTCGCCTTCTTGGGCTTCCTCTAGAATGCTAGAGTTGGAAATGTTTTGAGAAAATTGGAAACACTCTGAGCTCTTTTATGAAAGCGGATATGTACTTCTCCACAGCTGGTAAATGTCAGTGGCTCGAATCTTAGTGTCTCTCAAATTCAGAAAGTTCCTACCATATACCATGTTTCTCTTCCACAATGGAAACACCTTCTGACAATTGTTGGACTATGAGGGCTTACCTTTCAAATGCCACAAGTGCCATAAGCATGGTCACAGGGTTGCAGGGTTGTGGATTGCCCCCTTCCAATGAAGAGTCATTTTACGTAGAGGTTGAGCCAAGCCCAAAAGTCCCATTTTTCTTTATGCTTAGGATGAGGTACGCTTCCACTTTCTTCTCATTCAAGGGACATGGTCAAGGCATGGCGAGAGGTGTCCGCAAAAAATCCAGATCCTTTGTCCCAGCAAGGAAAAAGGGACCACTTTTCCTCCTCTAAAAAGAAGGTGGTTTGGCATCATGGGGAGATCTCAAACCCTACTTTACTTGAGTCCCAGCTAAAAAAGGGTATTGAAGCACATTTTGGTATGCCTCCACTCTCTCTTTTCTCTGTAAATTTCAATTTTTTACAACATTCTTTCCCACAATGTTTTGGACCTATAAAATTTGAAAAATCTTCCCACTTCTCCTTTGGCTATAGTTCCGCCAGTTTCTTTTTCCCCAGGTCCCCCCCTCTCTAGTCTTTCCTTTGGTACCTCTCTACCCCTTCCTGACCCTTTCCCCTCTTCTCAAATTCAATACTCCTCTCTTCTCTCTGACGAACATCCTTTTTGTTACAACCTAATATTCTGGTCAATCCCCTCTACTCCTACTTCCTCCCTTCCTCCTACTAGACTAGGTTTAAATCCCCCTCAGGCATCTCAAAAAGGGAGAGGTAGAAAATCCCTTTTATCAAAAGCACAATCTCGAGAAACCATCGATGTGGTAGCAAGATGTCAACTCTCTATCTCTAGGGAACTTAGAGAAAATCCCCCCCCAGCTAGATTTCCCAAATGAAACTATTATCTTTCAATTGTTGAGGGTTGGAGAGCCCCTAAAAGAGTCTCGCCCTTCAACGAATGCTGAAGATTGCACAGCCCAGTGTGGTTTTACTTCAGGAAAACCTAGGGGAAGAGGAAGTGATCATTCTCTTGCTAGAGAAAACTAAAAAAGGTTGGTATTTTTTCGGATCTAATGCTACTGGTCGCTCGGGCAGTCTTTCTATGGATTGGAATCCAAAAAAGATAAATCTTGAAAACTCCTGGGATTTCCCTGGAGGATAAGGAATGAATTTTTTTTTGGAATATTTGGGGATATCATTTACTATCTTAAACATCTATGGGCCTACTCACGACCGTCCCTAGTTCTAGAATGCTCTTCTTGCAAAATCTTTCTTAAAAGATCTCTCTCTCATACTAGGTGGAGATATAAACTTATCCATTGGGGAAACTAAATCTTGGGGACAAAAATATCAAACCGACTCCTTCTCAACCTTGTTTGTTCACAAAATAGAAGGTGCAGGGATTATCGATGTAAATCCTATCAGATTAGGACCTACTTTGAGGAATAAGATATTGGGAGAGGATTACATTGCAAATTGGCTAGATCGTTTCTTGATTTCTAGTTCTTTGGTGGAAGAACCTTTTTCAGACAATGGACGAGTACAGGAGGGGAATCAAACCATTTCCAATTTTTTCTTGAATTAGCAAGAGTCACAAAAAACCCATCAAGCCCTTTTTAGTTTAATTTGGCCTTGCTAAAAGAAAAGAGCTTCCAAAATATAGTAAAGGAGGTTTCGGTGCCTTTGGTTCCAATAGAAAGGGCAGTAGTACAATTCACAAGGAATTTTAAAGAACTAAAAAAATCCACTAAAGCCTGGGAAAAACAGAGAAAACAACAACTAGAAGTAGACTTAATCCAGACATAAGTTGATCTCCAAACACTATATGACTCTGCAAAAGGAGGCTTTTCCTCCCCAGAACAAAAAGACTCACCACTGTCCTTGGAAAATCTCAGAAGGTCTCTTATTCAAATTAGAGAAGAAAAATGGAGACAAAAAAATTGAGAACTTTGGTTACACAATGGACATGAGAATAAAAAATTCTTCCAAGCCTATGCAAAAGGTAGGAGAATGATAAATACTATATGGGGTATCAAAGATCAGTCAAGAAGGTTGCAAACCTCTTTTGAATTTATGGCAAGAGTGGGATCAACCCATTTCAAATCTCAATACTCTGATGATAATAGATTCTCCATTGATGCAGTAATTCAGATGGAAATTTTGTTCCCAAGCTTCATTGATGAGGAGGAGAATGATGAACTTATGGCAGAAGTCACAGAAGCATAACTTAGAGAAGTCCTTCATATTTTTCAAAAAGACAAAATCACAGGACCAGATGGCTATTTTATGGACTTCTATGTTTGAATTTTTGATTTCTTTAGCTTGGACCTCCTCAAAGTCATTGAAGAATATAAAATCGATGGTTTCATTCACCCCTCCTTTAATGCCACCTTCATAGCCTTAATCCCTAAGAAAGATTTCCCTGATAGTATGGATGATTATCGTCCCACCTCTTTATGTAATTGTATATATAGGATCATTGCAAAAATAATTAGCAGAAGAATAAAAGGCATCCTCTCCAAATCTATTTCTCAAGAACAATTTGGTTTTTTGGAAGGTAGTCAGATTCATGAAGCAATTGGTGTAGCACAAGAATCCATGTACAACATAAAGACCCAGAATAAAAAAGGGGCAGTATTGAAGATAGACCTCTCAAAGGCTTATGACCAAGTCAGATGGCTTTACATGAGACTACTTCTTACTCATCTAGGGTTTGGTCTTCATTTTGTAAATTGGATCATGAGTTGCATCACCTCGGTATCTTTTGCAGTTCTCATAAATGGAGCAGCCTCACCTTTCTTTCAGTATGAGAGGGGACTGTACCAGGGGTGCCCTTTATCCCCTCTTATTTTCCTACTAGTGGCAAAAGGTTTTAGTAGGGCTCTCTCAGAAGAAAAAAGTGTCAGATCTTTCTTAGTTATTCCCTTTTCCCACCTTCTCTCCCTCACCCACTTGTTGTTTGTTTACGATGTTCTAATTTTCTGCAATGGTCTAAAGGGAGATGCTGAAAAGTTACCCTCCATCCTTGATATGTTTAGTCGGGCTACAAGCATGCTTATAAACAGCTCAAAATCCACCCTATCCACTCACCTAATGGAACCAGAAGAAATACAATTCTACAAAGGTCTTTTTCCTTTTTCAGAAAAACCACTGGATGAAGGATTAAAATATATGGGTTTTCATCTAAAACCGAACTCTTACTCTAAATCATATTGGAATCGGTTACTATCAAAGCTTGAAAAAAGATTAAAATCTTGGAGTTTTAGGTGGTTATCCAGAGCAGGTAGGCTAATCTTGGTTAGATCAGTTCTTGAGGCCATCCCAGTCTATTGGTTATCTATGTCTTGGATCCCAAAAGGAACACTGGAAAAAATAAGGATATTATGTTTCAAATTCCTTTGGGGAGGCCAAAAGGAGAGTTTTATGATGCCTTGGATCAAATGGAACTCCCTAGCCCTCCCAAAGATTTTGGGTGGATGGGGTCTAAAAAATATTCATTGTTTCTCAACAGCTCTAACCGCAAAGACAGGATGGAGACTTATTTCTTCAAACAACCTTTGGTCAAAGGTCATCCAACAAAAATATATATGTCCATGTTCTCTGGAGGAATGGATAAGAAACTCGGAAAAAGTCACCAAACTGGTTTCATCATGTGGAAATATTTGGTAAAATATTTTGAGGTTATTATCCAGGGACTGGCCTGGAAGGTTGGAAGAGGAAATTCCCTCAGGCTGAGAAGGGATCCTTGGGTCGGTGCAACTAGCCAGTATTGGCACAGGGGAAAACCTAAGATTCAATTCTTCAATAGTGCACCAAAAAAACCCTAACTATCGGCCCTTTCGACAACACCTGCGAAGCAGATGCAATCTCACCTGAGGTAGAGGCAAGGGGGGTTACATGAATCAAGTGTCTATAACCAAGTTGGGACACAGATCTGTGATTACAATCACTTCGCAGAGTACTTAATAACTACATGTGTTAGTTTACCATCTTTATTCACATCACAGAACAAACCCTAAGAATAGATCATCGCAATAATACTGACAAAATACACATCACACTTAGCAGCATAAATTATATCTAGCACATTCAACATAAATACAACACTAAGAAGGCATAGATCTATCTATCATATATAGTAACCAATTTGCTAGACAAATTCACAACATAAACATCATGGCACAAAGAAAACCATCAACACATGATATATTTGATTCACCCTAGTGTGGGGCTACGTCCACCAATGACTTCTTCTTCTTCTTTATTAGTCTTCAATCTCTTACATTTGTTTGCTCCTGTGCACTAAGACATAAAGCCAAGATTCACACCAGATAGGTGATCTACGCACTAAGCACTAGATCCACCTTCCCAAAATCAGGTCAAGGCACAGAGCCTTACATACACGGTCTGTTGCACTAAGAAACCCAAAACTACTTGCACTTAGCCTTGCAAGTTATCGGCTTGCTACTCTTCACTATGCATACCTTACAATATTATACTTATTTATACTTTTACATTTTAAAAAAGGCGTAATCATGGGTAAACCCATGGGCCAGCATCCCATAACCTATTACAAAACCCTAAGAACCCCATGTTGGGTCCACAAAGCCCACAAAACAAGTGAGATCCACGATCTCAGCTCCACTTGGGTGCTCCTTCCTCGATCACTGCATCGAAGTCCAAAGAGTGGTCAAACCTGACCAATGTTTCCTCAAACTTGGTTGAGGGCCAACAGGCCCCCAACACTCACATGTGACTCATCTCGAGTCACTCGGATCTGGGCGACACTGCTTCAAAGGCCTCGAGCTTAGCTCGAGCTACCTCAACTTGTTTCTTCTCCTGAGCTTCTGCTTAGTGAACTCCTGGATTGTTTGCTCTGTAACAGCCCCTTACAGGCCTTGTTCCACTATTGCAACCACTTGATATAGTTGTGAACCTTGTCCTTCAATTTCTTCAAACACCGCCCAGGATTCCTCCTACACCATTTGTAGCCTCTATGTAACTTCCATTACTCTACCCTGGATGGTAGTAATCTATTGTTGGGCCACGCACTGTTCTTCTGATCTCTTCATTCTCTCGACTGCAGTGAGTGACTTCATCTGTGCTTGAACTGTTAGTGCCTATTGTTCCACCTCCAGTAGTTGTGTTTCCAACTTCCTAAGTTATGGATCTTCTGTGAGGTGTTTGTAGGTCTGCACACTTATGTCGCTCAGTTTTTTGCATTCTGAGATGAGGGCTTTGATCCTTCCGGCTACGCTCTTAGCAGCTTCCTCCCTCTAGTCATGCACTTCTTTTGGAGTGCTTGGTACTACTTGGATCTCCAACTCCATTACTCTTGCTTGAAGTTGTTGAATGGCCTAAGTGAGCTTCATCACTTGAAGCTTGACTGCCTCATGTTTCTCATGTGCCAAGCCTGGCACAGAGTGAAGTGCTCTACTCACCACTTCTTTGACTATAGTTTGCTCTGCGAGTAGCTGGTCCTTTTCCCTTTGTATCTTCACTTTTTCTTCCTTGATCATCGCCCGTAACTCATCCTTCTCATTTTCATAAGCGGTCACACGGTACCGCTCAACTTGTAGATGCTCCAAGATCTCCTCTTTTTCTTGTTTCAAGGCTTTTGTATCCTTCTCCTTCTCTTCTTGGACTTGCTAAAGTCAAGCCTCTATTTCATCTGCAAGTCTTCAAAGTTGGGCTAGCTCATCCCCTAACTCCACAGTCACTAACGAGGAAGGCGCAGTAGGGACTGTGTGGACCGAATGAATGGCTTGTTTCATATCCTTTAGTTCCTTCTCGACTTTTTCATACATCTCCTCCTAATTTTCTCAATATATCTACAAAATATCCTCTGAATCATCCTCCATCGCTCGGTGGACTAGAATAATGTCATCCTCCATGAGCATAGCCTCTAGCTAGGGCTTACTGACACAGGTCTTCTTTCTTGTCGATGGTCTTTGTGGAGAAACCTTCCTCTTCTTCGGTGTCTTTGTCTCGGTAGGGGGATCCTTCTATGGTGTAGCTTCACCTTCTCCTTATTTTTCTCCTTAATCCCTTCCTCCTTCTTTATTTACTTCATCTCCTCCTCCTGTGGGCGAGCCAGATCCATTTCCTTCTGAGGCGTTTTCCTCCTCATCTGTTTCTATATCTTGGACTTCCTCCTTTTTCTTCTTCTTCTTCATGTTGGTCTGTCTGGCATGCTTGGCTCGGGTGACCAAGGGGCTTCCTATAATGTCAATGTTGAAGATTTTTTCATCTACAACAAGTACAAGGAACTCCTCTGGCCATTCCTTGGTGATCTGCTCCATGTCCTCATCGGTCAGCTTGTAATAGGACTGTAATTGTTCTTTTCTCTCATCCCTGCACGCAGTAATATATATGAAGTGTCGATTTGTGTGAAACTTAGTGATCGGTTTGTACTGGTGCAAGGTGCAAAGTGTCATCCATGGGAACGACTCAATGGAAACCTTCAGTTGTTGATAGTAGGCATGGAACACTATGTTTGAATTCCATTGCTTCAACATATCGTTCGTATACCATAAGGTTGAGAACCTCGCATTCAATGGATCCAATGGTTCAATCTCTAGGAAGGTAGCTCCTTCCGACATTTTCCAAGTGACAAATGCAATCAGCACGAGTAGCCAGTTGAAGTGGAACTCGTATCCCTGATCCTACACTTCGCGACAGCCTTTCTCAAGATCATTGACAAGGTAACTTTCCCATTTCATCTGCATCCTCTCCACACATTTTCCTGTGAGGTCCACCATGAACCCGGTGACCTGCATGGGGCGATTCTTTCTTACAAGCTTGCCAGATATAAGTTGGTAAGCAAGGCGCACTGCACCATCCTGGATAGAGGCTACCTTGTAGCCTCACTTTTCCTTCTCAACTTCGTCGTATTCCTCTTTGATGCATTATTCCAAGGAGAAATATGAGGCCTTCCCTGGGTAGAACTGCTGAGGGTCAGGTCCCCACATGCTCAGTCTTGTGATCAAGTGGATTAGCGTCAGATACACAGTAATCCTCCTATCAAGCCACAGGTATCCTCCATGATAGCACGACAAGAGGAGTTTAACGCAAGCATTAACCTCCTGATGTCGGCCAAAGTGAGTAATCTTCATGACATTCAATATCATGGATTGCACCATCTCCTTTATTCACGGCTAGGAGACTATGCGAGGCTTCTTCCCAGTGGTTTTAATTAGGTATCTATGAGGTGTGAGCATGGCGTAGTTCTTTCTGTCGTCGATATTGAAATCAGTGTTCTTTAGAGATGGGATCTATCCCAACTAGCTTCCTTCTACATGTAACCCCTTCGGGATGTACGCGGTGATCAAAATGTACTCAAAGTCCCATGGGATTCTTTCATGATTAACCACGCCAGCCAAAGGCGGGATGTAATCTGGTAAGATCGACGAGATCTGCTTCGCATTAGCCAGATCATCGTGATGCTTACTTCGCTTCTCAGTCGTAGGGTTAGCATGGCTAGAACATCGTGTGGTCAAAGGGGAAACATGCAGTCCCCTAGTCGATGATGCTTGAATACCTTCAAACATAGCTCTGTCATCCATGAACTTCTTAAGGACCTCTTCGACGAACTTCTCGAACTCAGTCTTTTTGCCTGACATTCTTTATTTTAATCAGACAAGTCAGGGTAGGTGAACGAACAAATGCAGTAAACAACAGATGGTGAGGTATAGGTCCTAAAATCACAGTTTGAAACACAATCAATTCTTATATAATCATGAATGGCGAAAATTGGTCCCGACGTAGCGACCAACGGGTTAAATAAGCGAGCGTCGTAATGGATTCTTCCAACGGGCAGGACTACTTCCATCAATGAGAATTTGTCCGTTATGACATAGTCTCAATGTCCCAAACGCGGTATCTTCTCCCATAAATGTGCTTCCTAGCCATTCTGGAGCATCGTTCTAATGGTCGGGGCACCTCCAATGGTCATATAGATTTGTCGGGGTGAAGTCCCATTATGCGTGGTTTTGTTGTTCTGGCGAGGTTCAAATTCTGCAAAGTTGCCTCTTGAGAAGTCTTCAATTTATTATCTGTAACTTCCTATAGTTTTTTTAACTTGGATTTATTCTTACTGAGCTTCCTTGCCTTCTTTCCTGTGATCTGAGTCTCTCTAACTGTTTATGGATTCCTCTTTCCATTCTTATTCTTAGTTTCTCCTATCGTAGTGACTTCGCAGTGTTGATGTACTTCCAATGGGTTCAAATTTAATATCCCTTCCCTTACTACTTCCTGGGTAGATATACTTTCTTATCGCATGGATAGGTCCCTCAAACCTTATTGTGTTGTTCCCATTTCGATAGCTAGTTCTCTTGCCTTCTATTGCTTCGAATTAACTTCTCGTCCTTCTATCAGTTGTTCTATTTTCCTAGCTATGAAATCCCTTAGTTCTTGCTTTTTCTTTTCCGTAGCTTCTTCCTCTCCTTTCTTTCTGATATGATCTTTCTCAATCCAAGTCTTACCTAGAAAAAAGGGAAAAGGGGTGATGTTCTGAACAAACTTAATGACTTCAAATTCCTCTGTAGTCGATGTTCCATGGATGATAATAGGTACATTAGTAATTATTCCATATAAGGTTATCATCTTTCCTTTGAATAAACCTATATTTCCCAATGAACGTACTGTAGTAGGCTTTCCCAAAATTTCCCAAGTGCTTTCTGGCATAATATTTACCTGTGTTTCATCATCCAGGACACAGTCTATGTCGAAGCCTCCTATTCTTGTATCTATGCGTTGTTTTTATTTCATGATCTCTGGTAAACTGACATCTTTGTGATCATCCATTACTTCTTTCAATTGTTCTAATGGAGTCTGAACTTCCTCTGATCCTTTCTCTTTCTGATCTTCTAACATGCTCTTATTTTCTTGACTCATGTTCATTTGTTCTAATTTAGCAATCATTCTTGGACAATCCTCAACTTCATGACCAACAAATTTACAACAAATACAAATAGGACCTGCACCAAGGAATTCCTTAGCAATACGTCTCAGTCTTCTGTAGTTATAACATATGCTTAACCCTCTCTTTATCTTGTATGTTCCCCAACTTCTTCTATATTGTGCACTAGGATCATAGTGCTAGACCTGCAATCTGCAAAAATCCTTTCTAGGTTCCTGCATCCAGTTATTAGTCCAAAAATTCTTTCTATGCATAGGAATAACATATCTTTCTTTATTCCTATCAGATTTATTCAATTCAACTCTTTCTTCTAACTGTACCCTATCTTTCAGACTAGGACAAAATCTATCAAACATTCCTAGATTCATGCTTCCGAAAAAAAAAATCCACTTATCTTACTCTATCTAAGCACAAAGATTTACCTCTTTCAAGATCTTACCTCTTTTCTTAAGATTGGGTTTCTTTCTTAACACAGAGATTCACAATTCAAGTAGATTATTGTGCACTATGACATCAAATTTACGCACATAGCTTCTCTATTCTTTACTTCAGATCCCAGCAATCACAGTTTCAGGTCCTGGCAATGGAACCGTTTGTTGGCACAGGGGTAGACCCAGGGTTCAACGCTTCAATAGCACACCAACAAAACCCTAACTACCAGCACTTTAGGCAACACCTGTGAAGAAGATGCAGTCTCACCTGAGGTAGAGGCAGGGGGGGTTACAAGACTCGGGTGTCTGTAACCAAGCTGGGACAAATATCTATGATTACAATCACTTCGCAGAGTAATTAAGAACTACATTCGTTAGTTTACCATATTTATTCACATTGCAGAAAAAATCCTAAGAATAGGTTGGTGCAGTAATACTGACAAAATACACATCACACTTAGCAGCATAAATTAGATCTAGAACATTCAACATAAATACATCACTAAGAAGGCATAGATCTATCTATCATATATAGTAACCAATGTGCTAGACAAATTCACAACATAATCATGGCACAAAGCAAACCATAAACACATGATATATGTGGTTCACCCCAATGTGGGGCTACATCCACCAACGACTTATTCTTATTTATTAGTCTTCAATCTCTTACATTCGTCTACTCCTGTGCACTAAGCCAGGGAGCCAAGATTCACACCAGATAGGTGATCTGCGCACTAAGCACTAGATCCACCTTCCCAAAATCAGGTCAAGGCACAGAGCCTTACATACATAGTTTTTTGCACTAAGAAACTCAAAACTACTTGCACTTAGCCTTGCAATTTATCGACTTGCTAGTCTTTGCTATGCCTACCTTACAATATTACACTTATTTATACTTTTACATTTACAAAAAGGCCTAATCATGAGTAAACCCATGGTTCGGCATCCCATAACCCATTACAAAACCCTAAGAACCCCATGTTGGGTCCACAAAGCCAAAAAAACAAGTGAGATCCGTGATCTAAGCTCCGCCTGGGTGCTCCTTCCTCGATCATTGCGTCGAAGTCCAAAGAGTGGTTAAACCTGACCAATGTTTCCTCAAACTTGGTCGAGGGCCAACAACCAACATTTAATCCCTGAAAATCTAATTGATAGACTTCATGAGAGAGGTATATTTCATCTAAGTGAAGTTGCAGACAAACAACACTCTTCAATATGGAGTCAAGGTTGGCAAGATGCCCAAGATTTGACCTTGGAGGAACCTTTCATTGCATGTTGGAATGAGTACATCAAGGCACTAAAATTAATTCATATCAGATTATGATATTAAAAGGATGAACTCATATTGCATCTTGATGTAGGAGCATCATCATCAATCACGCATGGAAGGACAACTCAACACCTGGGAATCATTTCGGAATCTTAAAATGTTGGCAATTACTGCGAAACTTTCGGAGCTGATCGAAAAATAGAATAAGATCAAATGTTTGGAAGGGAATGATCACGAGAGATCTAGGAATTTCACTCCTAGTATTGACTGAACTTAGATAGCAGTTAGGTTTTCGTTTTGGAGTAGACGAGTAGTCAGGGGGGACCCTAAGAACACTATGAGATAAATAGAGGTTTTGTACGCCCAAATGAGGTTGTTGCAAGTTAATAGGAAATTTCTAAGTTTTTAGTTGTTGTTTGATCATAGTTGTATCCATTTTACTTTTGAATGAATATAAAAGAGGAAAATTGATCCAAATGCATAGTATTGTTACTGTTTCCAATACCATGTTATTATTGTTTTTATCAATGAATGAATTTCGTCACGAACGTATGAAATTGTGAGATGTTTTGTTAAGTTTCAATTGTTTCTCTTCTGTTGAGTCTATGCAAGGTGTGCACACATAACACAAGGAGTGCATTGACGGAATCTATTTCGGTTCCAAATCTCAGAAGAGATAGCCTGAACTTTCCCTTTGCGAGGAGTGCAAAGTGATTGTTGCAAGGCATGCACAGTCATCTGCAAGAACTCAAACCTTGCATAAGAAATTGTTGCAAGGAGTGCACAGATCCGAAATTCAGCTAAGTGTTGAAGTGACTCTATAAGAAGTTGAAGAATCATAATAGAGGAACATTGGGAGGGTGAGAACAATTTATTTTCAAGAAATCCTTTGATCTGAGTTTGATGAAATCCCTGAAACGTAAGGTGTGCTTGGGAGATCAAAATCTTCGAGGAGATTAGGATCAGAAGGGATAAAACTTTCCAAAAGTGAAGACGAAGTCCAAGAGATCGGACTCGTAGGAGGAGCAAAGGTCAAGCACTTTGAATACTTAGAAAATATTCTAAGTCAGAAAAGATAAGAAGCTCAGGAGAGAGGGCGACCGTAGCCGTTGGATCATGGCACAAAATATCAACAGTCGTGTGATATAAGAAAAGTGCACGAGGCTTAGAGATTTGCACACGCACAAGGGTGGAATTTCTAAATTCCTTAAGTCCCGAAGTAGATCTCGACCATTCATCGAGAAGAGATCTGAAGGACTGTTGATTTGGTCGAAAGGGATAAAGTCCTGAAGTGGGAGGAGAGTCATTGACTGATAAGGACGTGTGGTAGATGATCCACCATTACGAAAAAATATCTCCAGAAGAAATGAGAGTTTGAGAATTGAGATTCCTGAAGCCCAGAGAGCTGGAGATCTGAAGTGAATCTCAACCGTCATATCCAAAGGGATACATGGAGATGGATCGTGGACTCTAGAGAAATCACTTCGAGAATTTTCAGTTGAGAATTGAAACTCCCGAAGCTCAGAGAGCCGAAGAGCCAAAGTGAATCTCAGTCATCAGATATGGAGAACATGTGGTGCAAATCCGTGGATTATGGGTAAATACCCGAAGCAAACATCGATCGCCAGATCATCTGAAGTAAATCCCCACCATCTGATTCAAGAGGATGTGTGGAAAAATTTCATGTATTTCGAGGGGAGTAAAGTTTGAGAATTGAAAAACCCAAAGTTTGAATACCTGTAGGGATCACAGTAGTTGATCAGAAGGGAATGCATGTCATAGGATCTATCATTGCGGAAGAAAGGAAAGTTTGAGATTTGAGAATTCTGAAGTCTAGAATTCTGAAGCGATCACAGTCGTCGATCTGGGAGAGGTAAATCTGAACTATTGGTTTCCAAAAAGGTATATCTTGGTCATCTGTTTAGATTCACCATCAATATCATGAGATCGATGGTCACCTCCCATTGTGGGGATAGAAGGTGCGTGAGTTTTAAAAAGTTGAGGGTGGACTGCAATTGAGACCATGATTTTGGAAAAAGGACACATGGTGGCTCGAGATGAATTGTGGGGTGAAAATTAGTTTGATCCAAAACCACTCTTGGGCACGCCCACAATCGTGTGTTTACATAAGGACATATCCCAAGATCATATGAAGGAAGGGTCTAATGGGAGAGGAGCTTGCACCTGAAACCTGTGAGTTCAGTAGCGTGAAGAAAGGGGTCACAGGTGCCATAGAACCTGCACTAGAGGACAAGAAGGGCTTGTGTTAATTCGTAAGGAACACCATTAAGGTCT
>JZKD02S2276961.1:43537-54256 GCA_000966675.3 Picea glauca | reverse complement strand
ACAATAGACTTTGTCAGTCATGAAAATTAATTCACAAACAAACAAGTCTACACAGTCTATCAAAGATAGATCAACACCTCTGAAGAACAAGTGTCTAAATGATTTGATCTAGCCCCGAATATTGTTGTCTACAATAAGATCATGTTATCATAAAAGAAAATTAGGTTGTGATGGATATATGAATGAATGAAAACTGAACTATCTCAACAAAAAATCAAAGAGCAAACCTTAGCATGCTTCTGCTTCTATCATCCTCTTGTTCCTCCCTTTCCTTTTGCTTTTAACAAATTAGAAGTGGTTGAAGTAGTTGAACCAACTCATTAGTTAAGTTAATTAAAGACTCAACTAAMTTTAGYTARGGGGACAAGTAATAATCATAATAAGGGTCATAAATAAATAATAACTAGTAGGTGGGACCCCTTGTGACTCCCTTTAGTTYACAACAATCATAACATAATAACATAACCATTAGTTAAGCAAACACACYTCCTTGTGTCTCCCATCAACATAGTTACTTTTGGCAATTTTAATTCATGAAATTTGAAATTATTTCAAATATAATACTCATATATACAAAATAAAACATGTTGTCCAAAGATCCATGAAGTCGATTGTCATAAAACAATAGATAACATAAAACTCAAAAACCATATTTTCCAGTCTACGATGCAACATTTCCTTGGTTACTGTTGTCACCTCTTGATTTTTCTAAATTTGCCTTAGATTGTGCAGAGCCTTTAGGCTTAATCTCATTGATCATGTGGGAACAATCGCCCCTCAAATGCATCCGGGAAAACACGGATTTGTCAGAGTCATTGGAGGGTGAGGAAGGGGCAACTGCGGATTTTCCTTTACCAAGTGCATCGCGGGATTTAGTCTTCAATCTCTTGCTAGCATGGGAGGATTTCATTGGAGAGTGGTTAGGGGCAGCTTGAACAATGGGGTTCAAAGGCAGAGGAGCAGGAAAATACAAGTTGGGCCAGCCACGGTGATGGGAGACTGTTGGGTGAACAATCTCTTGCCACCCATCATTTTCAGGGACCTCAAGTTGTAGGGAGACATGAGGAGGTACATGGCTTCCTCAGCCATGACTTCCTCGAATAAAAAAATCATCCTACATGTGTGATCAATTAGAAAATAGTCTTTTAAATAACCATACATGACAACTCTTAAAAATATGAAATAGATTTGTCTCAGAATGTATCAGACTCATGCAATCCAATCCAAACAAATTGTTTTATTGTTAATCAACGAGCAGGGGGGTGAAACAGGGTCCTGGGAGATGTGAGGGATTTGTGTTGGGAGAAAAAATAATATAATGAAAGGGATAAGAAATGGTCATTTCTCATTGACAACAATAATCAACTGCAAAGAAAATCAATAAAACTCCACTGCAATCCACTCAAGACACTGCCACTTGCACCCACTTTAACACGGAAATTATCTTGGCTGTAATCAATACCAGAATAGGGGGTGAAGAAATGAATATGGGATATGTGAAGGGTTTGTAATTAGTGGAAAGTGAGATAATGGGAGGGGAGGATAACGATTATTGTTTATGAAATTAATCAAGCAATCCATAAAATGTTTTGCAGTAAGAATAGATGCACCAACCAATAATCATCATGACCAGATAACAATTACTATGTGCTTTCATTGTTCATGAACTAAAAATTCAACACAGTGCCATCACAAACAGTAAGTATTTCACATAATTGTAAGAGGTTTTGTTCCCCCCATTCACACACTCTGCATTTATAACAATTAACAAACAGTACCCATTTCCAATCTGTAACCATCAACATCCACCACTGCCATGCATTTCTCTAATCCACAACCATACTCAAAAGTCGTGTTTTCAAAATAATAACGAAGTCAGTATTACTGCAATAGAGACCATCAAAAAAATGCAATGATATCATTCACATATATATATGCAGTAGCAAAAATAATCAATACCCCAATTGTCATGCCTGAAATGACAATTAATTATACAACCAACAGTCACCATTTAGACATAAGCTATGCAGGATTAAATTGCCCATGCAATGTAGTTCTGCCACTATAAAAAGAAACCAAACAATTCAATGTGACTTAAAAGCTAGGCCACCTAACCAACACGACTGTCATAAACAACACACCTTCTTTAACAAATGGTCAATTGCAATAAATAATATGCTTAAAACTTTGTGGATATTCCTGAGTATATAAAAAAAAAAACAAGCTATCCCTATTGCACACAGCGCACAGCTGACAAAACTCCACAGTGAAACATTTCCACTTATCACAACAAACACACAGTCACGACATAACTCATTATATCGTGTTGAGCTATCGATTAATATGAGGTTGGTTCATTTAGTCACACCGTGATTGACCAAGTTGTGCACACTCTGGCTTATTCAACCAACACAAGGATGTCATGGATATGCTTTCCATAGATATCAAGTTCAATCATCATTCGGCCCCAAGAAAACCATAGTTATTATGCCCCATGTTTCATTTGCAAAACACCATACACAGAATGTGACCTGTGTGAACAACCCCAAGCATTCATAACCAATGTCAGCCACCATCCAAATCATCATAAGTGTAAATATTAGTGACTGTATATCAACCAAAAATTCGCAACTGTGGTAGAGAAACAACCAACCGAACAAGTTGTGGTAGCTATGCATACCCATGCATCCAATTGACACAAGGCAGAGGCTCTTCCATTAAAATTATTGAGTTACTTGACATAAGGCGGGTGACTGTGAACTTAGAAACGCAATTGGCAATGTAAGGTTTATGCTATTATCACAGAGGCAGTGACTAAAGGCCATACTAACACGACTACCATATGATCAAAGGGCGAGACCGTATTCAAAGTAATAGACCACAATAACTGAAAACAACTTGACAGGATCGACAGTCTACCTATGCAACTCCAGTCTGGAGGGTTAAGGGTTTGCTCGGTATCCATCACAGGAGGAACAGAGCCAACTTCTTGAAAAGTGAAACTTCGATGCCAAAGGCGTACGCACCAAGAGGACTATGATTCGCTTGTGAACAGAAAATAGTTCCATGAAAGGGGCCAAAACAGGAAGGTAGGGCTCTAGTTAAACCCAAGAAACTAGAGACTGGATTTAGTGACAGTGCATGAGCACAACTATCCATCCAAGATTTACAAACACCCTTCAACCAAACAGCAGTGATAACAAAGAAATATCACCCAGGAAGACCAACAACTTCGACGAACTCAACAGCATTACAGACAGAACCGTCCACTCTTCATTAAGCACTAAAATTTCACATAGTTGCAATGCTTAGGAAAAACACAAACCCATACAACTAAGAAAATAATCATTTCATAACCAGAGTGAAGTCAAGAATGGCCAAAAAAAAGGACATACCTATTAATCCAATTCCTTAAAATGGGAGTTGGTCGAGCGGTTCCACCCTGCTAGAATTTCGGAGCACATGCACAACAGCAAGATCGAACAATAACCCAACTAGGGTGGCAGCCAACAGGAACAGTAAAGGTGACGTGTAGTAAATGCACATCGCCTCCACCCACAACTCATTAACTCAACAGTATGTGCCAATAAATTCTCCATTAACCATTAATCAACCATGTATCGAAAACATCACCATATTAAAAGCCCATAGCATGACTTATGCCATAACATAATTTGAATCCCATATAATTCAACCATTGCATAACCATTTACAATACCACTTGCCAAATGCACCACCAACGTCTCAACCATATGCATATAAATCATGTGATTCAACACAATTTCATAGCCATTCCTTGTTAGCTAGGGCTTAAAAACAACCAACAAGTATTTTCATGCATGTAGTATAGTTAGGCTAGCTTTAAAATCTTCCTTTGCAATTGTTTTTCATTTCTTTTAAGTCATTCATGTGTGATATTGCAGAACTAGGTCTACTTCCCTTGCATTTGTTCTAGCATTTGCCTCTCTCAAAACTGCCCTTCATGTAACTTTACTAACATGTTTGTTATGCAGGTGCAATAAGAATAGACAACAATGACATTAATGAATAGCATAAGTTGCAGTAACATAAGGAAACAACTCTTCATAAGCTCAATTTATAACTAGTAATAACCAGATCTCCATCAACCATGTGTCACACATCATCTTAACATCAATAAATGAACAGGTTTTCCCTCTAATAGTTCAAGGGGGTCCCGCCTACTAGTATTACTTACTTTTATAAATAATAGGCTTTAGCAATATTTTGCAGGTGAACTTCATTGACGTTTTCAATCATCAACAAACTGGCAACTCCACAGGAAAATTTGTTTTTAACAGATTTAGAACTTAGACCTCACGGTTTCGTGGACCAGAACAACATGTCAAGAAGACATGACTCAGATGATGATGCAACATGGGGAAGTGAGCGGACTTAATGCAAAGATGACTGGGAATTTGGGAATAACTCATGAAAAGTGTTAAGTATGACGGGTTTTACCAATGTATGCATAATAATTTGACTGGAATATGCTCTTAACATTCAAGGAGGAAAACCTATAGACTTTCTCTTAAGATCTCAATGGATGAAGAAATGGCAAGAAGAAGAGGGAAATAATCAATTCCTTGTAAGACAACAATGGAATTATGTAACAATTTCAAAGACCCTTCAGGGGAGACATCATAACAGTTGTGTAAGCTTGTTTGTTATTGACTAACAATGCTTTGCAGGACTGCCATTGTGGCAAACTCGACCCAACATTTTACCTTGACCAAACGCTAAAAGACGATAAAGACAAAAATAGCAACAGAAGAAATAATGCAGAAATTAAAATAGCAACAGTAAAAGATAGAAACAAAACGCAACAAGAAAATAAAACTCAACGTAGAAAGCAGAAATCAAAGTACTATAAAGCGGAAAACAGAAGCACAAAAATGAAAACAGAGCTAAGCTACTAGTATACAGAAAATCCGATCAGTATAAAAACCTTTCATGCTAATCCCTCGCAATAATTCAATCAAGGAATGTTAGTGATCTAGGAAAACCATTGCCTCTTTGATTCCCTTACAATTTATGAGTTAGTGTCCAAGACAACAATAATCTGGAAATGACCCAACACTTTAAATTCTGGTGTAATTATCATCCCTTTGATGCATACGATTAAATCATCAAGATAAGCATGGAGACTAGCCAATTCATTGAAATTTGTGTGTATAGGCCTTTCAAATAAGCCAGAAGGCGGGCAATCGTAAGACATAGTATCGACATTAGTAATAAAAGTAATTTTGTGAATATTTGCCCCTTCTACTTTGATTTTACTGTAACCAAACAAAATGTCAAGTAAGGGCTCTAAATGTGACTATGCAGCCTGTTGCGGAAATATTTCCATACTGAGAGGAATGAAAGGTTTCTCATAATTGCTTGTCTGAAATTTCGAAGACTAATGCAAGTTCTAAAATTTTCATAGGTGTTCGAAGCAGGTTCCCAATTGGAAACCCATTCAGGGTGGACAAAGAAAAACATTTCAGTCCTTAAGAAATCTCTCGACTCCCTTCTAAAGGTTGCCTTTAGCGCAAAGTTAACAAGCCTTTTTTTTTGCCTAGCTGATTTCATAGTACGTTGAACATGACCTGGACCAAAACCACAAAAATCCACATTAATCCAAGAAAAAACATTTTGAAATCCACCAAGTAACTCAACAGACCTCATCTCTTCTTTATCATAACCCTGGACCTTTATTTTAATGTTCGTTGAAGATTCAGGTGTCCTAATGTTCATGGGGGTGGTTTTAAACACCTTCTATTGTAACTCCTCTTCCTTATGTTTTTCTTCATTGTCTCCAACACTCAATGAACATGAACTCTCAAGAGGAGTCAAGCCCTCAGGGATCCTATTATTTTCCATGGATACAATTTCCTCGGGCTTAAGAGGTTCATATTGGATGATAGCATGAATTCTCTCATCATCAAGGAGGGCCTTCCAAGATCCTAGATGGTTCGGAATATATGGATGGTATAGAGATTGAAAAGCACAATTAGGCCTGTGAGGTAAAAGTTTATGATTAGGAGAAGTTGCAACAACAGCTAACTGATCAGCCATTGAATTCAACTCCTTCTTCACATGAGTGATGTTGAAAGATAGAAGGTTCGAGACAAGTGCCCAAACAATTTGGGAGTTTCGTTCCATCAGCTCATTTCTAGGAGAGAATATCTTACGTATTATGTTCACAACAAGCTCAGAGTCTCTGAAAACTGAAAGGTGACCACAACCAAGTTTAAGGGCGTTCTCAATACCTAATAATAAATCTTTGAATTCAATGACGTTGTTCGAACAAGCAAACTCTAACCTGTAAGACAGATTATGATTGTTTCCTGCAGGAGAAATCAAGGTAATTCGAGCCCCATTTCCTTCACTAAAGCATGAACCATCAAAGTGCATATGCCATAAATCATCATCTAAATCAACTCTTTCCAAAGGAACATTATCCTCTTTTGCGAAGATGGAATACACTCCTAGGTCTTCTTCGATATAGTTTACACTGGATTATGGAACATTCTCTATGTAGGGTGAAATTCTTCTCTCTCTAAGGACTATAATATTCTTACCATTCCGAGGAACGGATAAATGTGTACCATTGAGTGAAAGGTATCCACATGTTAGGGCTTGCCATTCTCTTCATAAGATAATTGAATAATTTCTTACAGGCATATCAATCACAAGAATGTTGAGGGTTGTCCTTATCTTAGGATGAGCACATAAAACCAAGGTTACATCTTTAATCTCGCCTATGGTTGGTTGTTGTAGACTATTATAGGAGAGCATTCTTTGGGCATTTTCATTTGTACAAGACAAGCCTAGCTCTTCCATAATAATATTCAACATCACATTGGAGCCCGAACCACCATCAATGAGGCAAAAATGGGCAATTTTATCAATGATCTTTACAAAAATATAAAAAGGGGGATTTTTTACAAGGTATCTAAAGTTATGTACACCTACTTTATTTACAGACGAATCCTCTTCGTCCACCTCTTTGGAAATATTGGCTACAATGGAAGCTTTTCTTTCCATGAATTGTTTCAGATGCATCTGTTGTTCAGGGACAGCAACCATGTCTAAAAGGGTTACATCTGCTTTTATGTTGGCTAACTGATTCAGGAAATTGTATTTGGAAGAGGGGGGAGAGGGAACGATTCTTTGATTCTCGGGAGCCTTAGGAACCTGGAGCGCAGTAGTGATTGAGGATGAGCTCGGGCTAGAAGAACTGCGAGGAGGGTCAAATTTGTCTTTCGGGGCATAGTCTTTGTTCCTAGTATTGATGACCATGACATCTTCTGGCTCGGCAAATTCTAGGATAGTTGTTATCACTGAAATTTCATCCGCAAATAGTTATAGGAATCCAACATCTTCAAACAGCTATGAGTCCACCCATGGACCAAAATTACCAAAAAAGTATTTCCAAAACTATACAACCAGTTATAAAATCAATTTGGGCAATCCACATCATTCAATTTGGGCAATCCACATCACCTTTTGAGTGGGTTAGCTTGGAATTATTTCACCATTTCTTTCAAGTTTCAAAGTTGTAAGAAGATCTCAATTGTGGGGGTCCAAGAGCCCTCCCTTGGAGGAAGAAGGGACCCAAAGTCCTCTTTATTCTCGATGTTTTCTTTTCACTAATACAATCATTTCCATTGATGACATAAGTCTTGTTTGTTTCTTGTTCTTATGTCCTTATGCTCAATAGTTTAGTTGTTCTTTCTTTTCTTAGTTTAATTCTTATTTTAGTCTTTTATGTTTATTTTTCTAACCCTTTCCTTCACTGTTGTCTTGCTTAGCTAACCCAACTAAGCTTGTAATAACCTTTATTTTTCTCATTCAGGTGACAAAAGAGGCACAATAGATTGGCGACTCCATTGGCGAAAGGTATCAATTTCCTACCCCATTTGGGTTATTCTAGCTCTTCTTTCTGTTTATTTAATCTGCAGGTACCATAATCGGCCCAAGCTGACCTGCAAAACATCCAATTCAAAGCTGAATTGAGAGAATTCCATTCGGAATTTTCTTCACGACCGTGTGATAGGTGTGCGTGGGTTTATTGGCCCACAGTCGTGCATTGTGCGCATGTGCGCAAAAATTATTGTGTTATTCAGCGCCCTTCATGCACCTTCACCCAAAATTCTTTTTCGGTTCACGCATTGGCGCTCAGTCCGCCTCTGTCTACTCTGAGACCCGCGCACCTGTGTAGAAAAATACACATTGTAAGCCTTTTTGTGATTTGTGGAAGGCCCCTAGCCTTCTTAAAAATGATTCCATGCATGTTGTAATCTGCACCACACTTAGTTCCCTCTTCATATAAAGGGATTAGTCAAAAACACATAGGCACTTAGGGGGTTTAAAATCATTATTTCCTCTTTTGTCTTCATTTTTCCACATGGATGGGTTGCTTTGACTAAGAGTGTTGTCGCAAGAGTTGACTCTAGGCTGTAATAGAGCCAAGCCTTAGCACATTTTAAAAAATAAAAAGTTATTTATTGTTCAGAACTTGACTTGGGTTGTTGCAAGCCAAACCCTGAAAAGTGATTTTGAGTGCACTTCTGACCTAATACACTCAGAGACAGTTCTCTCAACAGCCAAGGGCTCTTTACTCAGGAATATTCAATAATTACAGTAAGAAGGCCAGATTTCTTATTAGAAAAGATGTTTAATCAGGTTGGGGGTTGATCCATGAAAACAGTCCATTGGGCATGGAGTCAAGTGAAAACCACAGAAAGGAGATCACAACAGAGATCACATTACTTGCAGAAAATGAGGCAAAGTAAGTCTATCTTTCAACTATAAATAATCATGACATAATAGCAGAAAAAGTAAAGGAAAGGGCCATCACAGTGAAAGCATCTATCAGGGATGAATTTTCACTACGACTTTGGAAGAAAAAACTGAAGGTTGATGGCTAGATACAGAGAACTTATCTGGAGTGAATTCTGACCAGTCACCATTGAAAACAAAACTCTTATTAACTGTGTGAAAGGAGCATGTAAAATGAATTCCAAACAGATTTAACTCCGTGAATAAAAGAACGGATAGATTAAATGACAAAAAGGAGGACATAGTGAAAGAGATGACTGTAATGAATCTC
The DNA here is from genome assembly GCA_000966675.3 of Picea glauca. Taxonomy (NCBI): domain Eukaryota; kingdom Viridiplantae; phylum Streptophyta; class Pinopsida; order Pinales; family Pinaceae; genus Picea; species Picea glauca. Next base: position 45,138 of record JZKD02S2276961.1, on the reverse strand, counting down.
ATAATATCAAGAAAACATGTCACTCTGTATAATTCCATTCTGGGCTCTCAAAATAACTCTGCATTCCAAAAAGGATCTCTCTGCCCTTAGAGCTTCCTCCCGGCTTCTGCCCCCTTTTTTTACAATGAATTCATTTCTATATAAATTTCCTCTCTCAAGGAGGTTGAAACCGCCTCATATCATAACTGAAAGTTAACTAATTTCAATTGTCTTTAACTAATTATAACAGTAATCTAAACTAAATTAAAAGTACAACTCAAATCCTAATTTATAGCAAAATGTTTATAGCCGTAAGTGCATTAGATCCTCCTCCATATAGATGAGTTGTAGTGGTGGCTATCTGGTCGTTGGAACAAAACATAATATATTTCCCAGTGCATTCTGTTCAGGTCCCTTATATCCCTTCGGTGCAATAGTGAATACACAAACTGTAAGGTATCCATTGGACACACCGAGCAAAATACACAAGAGCGGAATCCAACCTTCGCTACCATATTTTGCAGTAAAATAGAAAGCAGGGATGAAGCCTAATCGAGAAAGTGTTGCAATTGTTAACCAGTCCTATTTTCCAGCTTCACACTATCGATTAAGGTAACGTATCTCCCAACAAGATCTCCAACATTAAACATTGCTATCGAAACAACAACATACCATGAACCCAAATGAAGCTTGCCCATATCTTCTGATAGAAAACCTAGGAAGATGGATAATGTAAGAACAAAAGATATCGAACCCATTGTCGATGTTCTGTCTCGGCAACTCCCTGTTGTGTATCTCCTATGTCCTTCTCATTTAGTGATAGTTTGATGCCTCTTGCTACAAGGTCAGCGGTAACAGTCTTTGATCCCTCAGATGCCAGCTTAGAATAGTAATATTTTAAAATTGGTAGGCGTGGAAGACAATTGCGTAGAGCAGAACGCACGCGAACACAAAGATGGTAGATATTGCAAAGGATAACAAAGCTCCTTTGTGAAGGCCATCTTTTTGAAAGGCTATTGGCTTGGCACTGAGAACAAAAATCTTTAGTTGAGTTGTCATCATTTTCGTGATATCATTCTTTGAACCTCTACGCGCACGAATTTTCCCGTCGGCTTTCGGGCTTTCGGAGGAAAAGGCATAGTATGAAAAATGATAATCAAAACCCCGAAATCGCGTGATTGGTAGTTTCTTTTTTGTGGTGTTTCGTGCATGCGACACGTGTTGGTATTCTGTTTACAATTTCTTGTCTATGGTAGCTAACCATTGCCCGTCACCACTTGCATACAATAACCTTTTTCCATCATGCTATACACCAGCAATCGATCAGATTCTCTTCTTCTCTTCTCTGATTTTCGGTCGTCTTCTACTTATTGTGTTGTGTTGTACCTGGCGTTTGGTTGGAGAGTTGAATGGTCAAAATGGCATCATTATTCTTTTATGGACTCGCTGATCGTGCATCCACTAGTCAATGTTGGCGGCCAAAAATCTCGACGATCGTGACACATAACTTTCAATATGAAAACCCCTTGCACAACTACCCACCAGAAAATATATCGATTCTCAATAATATATTTAGACCACCTGATGATGCATGTTGTCAATTTCATTTTCAATTCAAACAG
>JZKD02S2276961.1:16212-31508 GCA_000966675.3 Picea glauca | reverse complement strand
ACAACATCTGCTTGAACCCCCTCAGGTGCGTATTTTGCGTCACTATCGGGCGCCTCCTAGGGTTCATCGTTTCCCAAAGCAGTATTACCATGGATCCCCTCAAAGTCCAGGCCATCACAGAAATTCCACCCCCACAGAATTTACACCAACTCCAGAGCCTACAAGGAAAAGATAACATTTTAAGGCGATTTGTCCCAGACTATGCTACTCGCGCACACGGTTTCCTTCGCTTACTATGCCACGACATCCCATTCCACTGGGATGAACATGCCCAAAAAGTGTTCGACAATCTTAAAATGGCACTCTCCAATGCCCCTTTAATTAGTTCACCCAACTATAATCACGACTATATCCCCTACATATCAGCGTCAGTCGTCTCAGTAGCAGGAGTTCTCGTTCAAATAGGAGATGATGATCGTGAGCATGTCATTTACTACATTAGTAAAAACCTCTCAGGGCCACCTTTGAAGTATAATCATGAAGAGAAATTAGCCCTTGTCGTCGTTCTCGCAGTCCAGAAACTGCACCATTACATTCTACTTCGCACAACCAAAGTCATAGCAGATTCCAACCCCATGTAATACTTGCCCAGTTGTCGGAAAATTAATGGCAAATTTGTCCAATGGATCGTTATCCTTCAGGAGTACGATCTCGAATTTTCAAAACCCAAGAGAAAGAAATCTCTCGTCCTCACGGAACTCGTCACAGCCTTCCCCTCCAATACTACCAGTGCCCCTGTCAATACCGACTTCCTCGATGAACATCTCTTTTACATCACTTTAGATGATCCTTGGTACGACGACCTCCTCGTCTACCTACGAACCCAAAAATTAGGTAACCACCTCTCACAAGATGATCGTCGCCATATCCTCTATCAGGCTCCCCACTATCTCCTCATCGGATATATCTTATATCAACGAGGGGTCGACACCATACTCCGTCAATGCTTAACTATTGACAAGGTCGATAGAGTCTTGAATGACTTCCATAGCGGTGCATGCGGGGGGCATCTCTCGGGGATGTCCACCACTCAAAAAATCATCCGCGCAAGTTACTTTTGGCCTACATTGTTTCACGATTGCATTCATGCTATGAAAAATGCGATAAATTTCAACTTTATGCCAACAAAGCATGAGCACCACCTGCTCTTCTACACCCAATCATTATTGTAGGCCCCTTTTGTAAATGGGGCATCAACTTCATGACTTGCAACCCTCCATCCAGCAATGGACACAAATACATCATTGTCACAGTCGATTACTTCACAAAGTGGGTTGAATCCATGCCTACCTTCAACAACATCGTTGACACCACAATGCGTTTTTTCTTTAATCATGTCATATCTCTCTTTGGAGTACCACTCCAACTAGTCTCTGATCATGGGAAACATTTCAAGAATGAGATTTTACTCGAACTCTCATCCCGGTTAGGATTCTCCCACAAGTTTGCCTCACCATATTACCCTCGGTCCAATGAACAGGTCGAAGCAGTTAACAAGGTCCTCAAGACCATGTTACAGTGCACGGTTAACTAACATAAGACCAATTGGCATCATATGTTATTTTCCGTGCTATGGTCTTATCATACAGCTGTGAAAACGGCCACCGATTTCACACCATTTCATCTAGTCCACAGGATCAAGGCCACTCTTCCCATCGAGTGTGAAATCCCCACCTTACGCACTGCAATTGAGTTATTACCCAACACTGCTCCAATGGAGCAGTTTTTGTTGAACTTAGAGTCCCTGGATGAAGATCGTCGATCTTCATTACAAAACAATGAGGCAGCCAAAAAACGATCAAAATCCACCTTTGATCGCCATGTCAACCTTCACTCATTTCATGAAGGTGACCTCATCCTTGCTTACGATATCCCTCACGATACCCTCGGTCATGGCAAATTCAAATCACTGTGGCATGGCCCTTACATTATCCAACATTGCCTCACCAAAGGCGCATACATCTTGGCTTCCCCCGAGGGCCTCTCTCTCAAAGAACCCGTCAACGGGTTGTACTTAAAGAAATTTTACGCCTGAGCGTAGACATTCTACATTGGGTTATTTTCTCTTATAGTGTTTTTAATATTTTTTCCATACCTTGTGCCTAACTATCATTTGTGTTATTGACAGATGCCTGCTCCATCGGCCTACCACATCAGTTACATCGACGGCACCAACCATTGGACACAGAATCTTGCTTCGGTTGCTTGGACCCTTTATTCCCCCTCACACAAACTGCTCCACTCCGGCAACATATGTTTGGGTTCAGCGACCAACAACCAAGCTAAGTACACTGTCATCATTGGTCTTCTTGTTGATGCGATCCATCATCATATTCGTCACCTTAGCATCTTACTTGACCCTCAACTGGTCATCCTCCAGCTCAACAATTTGTACCATGTTCGCGATCCTTGCCTCTTTCACAAATACCTGCAAGTTAGAATTTTATCTCGACATTTTGATTTCATTACATTTACACATATTCCAAGACAATTTAATCACATTACAGATAACCTGGCTAACATTGTACTCGATTGGCATATATCACATCAAGACACCTTTACACACACATAAACCATCAAAAGTTTGTCACAGCATATAGATTAAACATCATACACAACATTAAACAATTCTCACACACATGTGAACATCACAAAGACCCCAAAATGTATATCCATATATATATAAATATCGGTCAAAAGTGCCATCAAAATTTTTACATACACATAGAATACATCGTATACAAAATCCATAGCCCAATGAACCACCTCGGTACAAAACTGGTGTCACCACACCAAAATGGGCTCACCAGCCTATATAATATACAAAAGTACACACATGAACACTCATGGTACCTCTAGAGCACCACCACCTAGCCCTCCCTCAAGAGGTGGTGCCCCACCCGCTATCGGTCCCTCTGGACCTGGAGGTAACCACCCAGTCATTGCAGCACCTGCTACTGCTGCTCACTGAACCACAGTCTGCCACATCAACGAAACCCCCACATAATGCTCTAGGATTCCCTCATCCTTGATGCACGACCACATGCCCTCAGGCACACCCTGTAGCACCACCTCCAAGCGGTAATGAATATCCTCAAAATCTCCCACAGCTTCGGCCGAAGGAGGATGTGATGGACCTACACTAGGGTCATCAAAATGGCATCTCATAGTTACTCTCTCCTCACCAGCTACTCTCTCCTCGCCAGCTGGTCTCACCTCAACATCCTCGTGTCATCATCTCTCTCCCACCCGCGGCTCTCCCCATGGAGGCCTCACCAGCCCCTAATGAGCCGGCGCTCTAACCCACTCAACCTCATGCCCGTGAGGTCCCACATCTGCACATACAAACAAACAAAGGATAGCATCAGCATCCATCTATACATAATACACATGCTATACTATCTATTAGCGATTATTTTTGTCTTAGGTGCAAAAGCACCCAGGTCTGCAGGTTGCTCAAGAAGTGCCCAAGCACAGCACGGGAGATTCCATGTTTTTCCAGTAGCAAGGCAAGCGAGCGGGCAAAATAACGTTGGCAGCATCCAAGATCTATTTACAAAGAAGATCGACGGTCATCGGGTTTTCGGAGCTACCGAGTTGCCCGAGGTTTAGCACAAGAGGGAGCACCAATAATTCAAATCAGATTTGGGTCGTCCGATCCAACCGGGACAGGTGGCAGCCTGTCGGCGTATCGAGTATCAGGAGTCAGGAAGCTCTCCATCCATTGCACTTGAAAGTGTCGATCAGTGAAACTCGGAAGCTCCTTTCGAACTAAGCCCAGGATATCAGCACCAGGTCATATCAAGCGAGCGGGTGAAGGGGGGACAACCCATTTATAATAGAAAATACTATCTGGGCCATCCATCTGAAGGACGTGTGGCATGCATCCACGTCATGTCGGCATTCGGGAGTTCGAGCAGTAAGCATTCCTCGCCATTTTACATTTCGAAACCTCGAACCCTGATAGCGTCGAAAGCACCGAAACTTGGGCCCACAGTATTACCGGGTTAGTTCAGATCCTTCAAATCAGTGGGGAACACATGGCGACCATTAGGCCCTCCCGGCATTTCGCCCATGGCGACTTTAAAGGAGAAAAATCCTAATCCTTTCTCATCCGCGAACCCCAAAACGCCAAAAGCACTCTGACAGAGAGGCCAAAGGCGCCTAATTAAGATTCAAGAGAGGGGGCACTATGTTCTCCAAGCACTAATTCAATGTGATCTAATTCCCAATGCCATCTTGAGGATAAACGAAAAAGAGATAAGGTGTTTGAAGCCTCGCTTCACTCATTAATTACAGGGTATGGACGTCCCGGCTAAAGGTCCACCCGAGATGATCCTCCATACTGATTCTTTCCATGGAAGCCACGTCGAGTCTCCAACTCGCCAGGGAAGCCTGCACACGCCAATTCAACATTTAAGGGCTCAGCTACCCCCCTGGCATAAGCCATGAAGAATTAAGGTAGCGTATGACAGTAGAATGCAGGCTACATGTGATTGAGGAGACGCCTCTACTGGGCGAAATGGGGAAGAGCATATGTAGGCATTTTGGCCATTTTTTGTATGGATCGATGGTTGAGCTAGGCTCCTGATTGTAAAGTTTTGATGTAGCGTTGGTCACTCTGGGTAATGTATAAGGCATTGGAGACTTCTTACTTTATGGATGCCAGCCTCTTTTTCCATCTCTTTGTCTACTGTGTTAGAACAGCTCAGAATTGGAGGATCCAATCGAGTTGCGTTGTTGTAGGATGATGTAGGTTGGATCACTGCAACGATCGCAACGTTTCTAATCAGTTCTTGTGTTTTCTCGGTGCTAGAATGGCTTGGAATTAGAGGATCTAGTCGAGTCACCCCTCAGCTCCTTGAAACTCTGGACCAAGAGGATCTTGGCTTCTGAGTTTTTCTTCCTCAAGCTTCTGAAGGCCCGTTGCCCGAGGCAGTCTTGCTCACCCTTCTCACAAGTCTTCCATCTACCACCCTTTGAGCAACCTACTGATGGAAGTTGGATCAAGACCTCCCTTTCTTTCTACATACCAAACCCTGGTTCTTGTGTCAATGCTACTTTCCTGGGTCTCTTTCCATTTGACCACCCCCATTCATTAAATCATGACATAAAAACTGATGGGCGTCGAGCTCTACTCCTGCAAGCAATCCAGGAGTGACTTCTGACGCTAACATTTCTGGCGTCGTTGTCGAGGATGAATTTGAAGATTTTCCCTGGGCAGAACAACATTGAGCCTCTGATTTTGAAGGTGCATTAGACATCAGAGCCCTTAAAGATTGTTATTGTGCACCTGGCGACTCCACTATGGCGACTCCATTGTTTTCACATCACTGTTTCAGCCATGACTACTGTTAGCACACCTGAAAGCTGACCCTAAGGAGCTTTCTCGAGAAGGTTTCAGCAGCTTCTTTCTCAATCTAAGAAGCTTCCTCGGGTAACGAAAACGTTAAGATCTGGCCTTTGATGGTGAACAAGGACCAGGCATATTTGAAGTTGCGCATCTTTCACCTGGCGACTCCGTGATTTGAGGATCGATTGGCGACTCCACTGTTTCGATATGGAGAAAATTATGGCTCAAAGGTTTTCTTTCTGTGACTTTTCCCAGATAGTTGGGTTTTCTAATGCACTTCCTGATAGAGACCAATGGGAAGACTTCCTCCCTGAATTTCATGCAACAAGTTGGGAGGAACCAGTTGAGCATTTACTAGACTTCCATGAGGCTATTCACCGACACAATATCACGCATGAGGATGTCCAGATTAAGCTCTTCAGGTATTCATTGAAGGGAGCTTCTCTTGAATGGTGTCGGTCTCTTCCCGCTACAAGCATTCGCTCTTTAACAGGTTTTTATACAGCTTTCAATTCATTTTGTAAAGACTACTATTCAGCTGATTACTTGTTTGAAAACTGTTTTGAGGAGTTTTCTTCGCTTCATGAAGCCTCTATTGGCCCTGAAGACCATGTCCATGATAAATCCTTTACTGTGGAGGAAAGAATTTGCCATGAAAAAATAGAGGTGTTGAATGATATTAATTGTATTAGCCCTGGAACGGAAGCATCTGACATTATTTCAAATGCACCTGCTCTTTTAGATGTTCATAATGATCAACATGCCTCTTGTGAAAATTATGAGTTTATAGAGAAGATGTGGTCTATAGTAGATGGCTTACCTGGGCATCGGGTGGAAGCAGATGTTCCTAGCAGCTCTGCTCATGATGACAAAGATCCTCTCTTTTTAAAAGAGGGGTTAGTTGTGGAAGAGGTTTCTTCTCTTTTCCCCTAGGGGGTTTCTCACGATATATTTTTACCTGGGATTAAAGAGAAAAGGATTATGTATGAGAAGCCAGAAGCAGCAGGTCCCGCTGTCCCTGAAATGGAAATTTTTTACGGGATCACTGTTCTGGAGGAGGATCATATCAATGAAGGACAACCCCTTTTTGATATATATTATAGTGATGATGAGCAGCAAGATTATCCTACTTTTGATCACTATAGAGATACTGAAGAGCCAGTCAGCAAACAGAACCACCCCATGGTCCCTATTTATGATGAATATGAATCAGACCTGGGGGAGACCAAACCAGAGGAGTAGAATATTTCCTGTAGCCAGTCAGCGAGAAGCCACCGCCCGAGAGCAGCAAGCCTATGTCAGTTGTCCACCATCAACCTGTGCTTATCAGAGATATTCAGCCACAGGTGAACAGTTGTGTAGCAGAGGAAGGTGTCTGTCACCCATTTTCTGGAATTTTCACTCATTCTATGACCCTGTCTGCAAGTACATGGAGTGGCATTTCCCCTATGCCTTGGAGCCGCCCTATTTCATCTCAACACCAGCCTGTAAGGAGGAGTTGAAGAGTGTAACCACTCTACTTACACGGTTACACCATCCGTTGATGATCATCGACAGAAGGAAGGAGCTTCTATTCAGGAAGCTACTTGAATGGCTATGGTGGAAGTTTTCTTTCACCTAGCCCATGTAAAGTGTTTCATTAGCTTAGGACTATAAATAAATAAGCTCATGTAAGCATGAACGTTTAGTTTGTTTTGTTTTTATTTTTCGGCCTGTATTTTCAGCAGCGGGATGTTTTGAGCCTGACTCCATAGCCCAACAGCAAGGCACTGAAGCTGTGGAATGAGTTCTTAGAGCATCCCAGGGACGGCTCTATCCCCCATGGAGCCTAATTTCTTACAGGAGCAGAGCCCGACGCCCATCAGTTTTTATGTCACGATTTAATGAATGTGGGTGGTCAAATGGAAAGAGACCCAGGAAAGCAGCATTGACACAAGAACCAGGGTTTGGTATGTAGAAAGCAAGGGAGGTCTTGATCCAACTTCCGTCAGTAGGTTTCTCAAAGGGTGGTAGATGGAAGACTTGTGAGAAGGGTGAGAAAGAATGCCTCGGGCAATAGGCCTTTGGAAGCTTGAGGAAGAAAAACTCAGAAGCCAAGATCCTCTTGGTCTAGAGTTTCAAGGAGCTGAGGGGTGACTCGACTGGATCCTCCAATTCCAAGCCATTCCAGCATTGAGAAAACACAAGAACTGATTAGAAACGTTGCGACCGTTGTAGTGATCCAACCTACATCATCCTACAATAGCGCAACTCGACTGGATCCTCCAATTCCGAGTTGTTCTAACACAGTAGACAAAGAGATGGAAAAAGAGGCTGACATCCATAAAGTAAGAAGTCTCCAATTCCTTATACATTAACCAGAGCGACCAGCATTGCATCAAAACTTTACAATCAGAAGCCTAGCTCAACCATCGATCCATACAAAAAATGGCCAAAATGCCTACATATGCTCTTCCCCATTTCGCCCAGCAGAGGCCTCTCCTCAATCACATTTGGCCTACATTATACTGTCATACGCTACCTTAATTCTTCATGGCTCGTGCCAGGGGGGTAGCTGAGACCTTAAATGTTGAATTGGTGTGTACAGGCTTCCCTGGCGAGTTGGAGACTCAGCGCGGCTTCCATGGAAAGAATCAGTACGGAGGATCATCTCGGGTGGACATTCAGCCGGGATGTCCATACCCTGTAATCAATGAGTGAAGCGAGGCTTCAACCACCTTATCTCTTCTTCGTTTATCCTCAAGTTGGCATCAGGATTTAGATCACATTGAATCAGTGCCTGGAGAACACAACGCCCCCTCTCTTGAATCTTAATTAGGTGCCTTTGGCCTCTCTGTCAGAGTGCTTTTGGCATTTTGGGGTTCGCGGATGAGAAAGGATTAGGATTTTTCTCCTTTAAAGTCGCGATGGGAGAAATGTCGGGAGGGCCTAACAGTCCCCATGTGTTCCCAACTGATTTAACGGCTCTGAACTAACCCGGTAATACTGTGGGCCCGAGTTTTGGCGCTTTCAACGTTATCGGGGTTCGGGGTTTCGAAATGTAAAATGGCGAGGAATGCTTACCACTCGAACTCCTGAATGCTGACATGACGTGGATGCGTGTCGCGCGTCCTTCAGATGGACGGCCCAGATAGTATTTTCTATTATAAAGGGGTTGTCCCCCCTTCACCCGCTCGCTTGATATGACCTGGTGCTGAGATCCTGGGCTTAGTTCGAAAGGAGCTTCAGAGTTTCGTTGATCGGTACTTTCAAGTGCAATGGATGGAGAGCTTCCTGACTCCCGATACCCGATACGCCAACAGGCTGCCACCTGTCCCTGTTGGATCGGATGACCCAAATATGATTTGAACTATTGGTGCTCCCTCTTGTGCTAAACCTCGGGCAACTCGGTAGCTCCGAAAACCCGATGACCGTCGATCTGATTTGCCTTGCTACCAGAAAAACAAGGAATCTCCCTTGCTGCGCTTGGGCACTTCCTGAGCAACTTGCATGCCTTGGTGCTTTTGCGCCTAAGACAAAAATAATCGCTAACACTATCTAAACTCAAAACAAAAAAAATCACATCATACCTCGGTGGTCGAACACCTCTCCCGGAGGTAACACCATATCCGGATCACCCCAGAAGTCCACCCCATGGTATGGATACTACAATAGGATCTGCGGCATCTGCTGCCACACTTATGCAACCTCGGCTGTGACAAAATGGCCACCCTCCCCACCACCGTGGCGGATCAAAATCCTCAACCACCACATCAGTCGCGGCTCTCGTGCACCAAGTGCACCCAATAAAACTCTAGGGTGCAACATCGACACCCTCTCCAAAAACCATGCCACCAAGATGGACCCAAAGGCAAAATCCCCTGAGTCCGCAACCTGACACCTGTCGAGTTTCCCTACCATCTTGGCATCCAGCATCAAGCCCCGGGAAAAATGTTCTCTTTCCAGTGCCCTCCCCATAATCCTAAGCTGACCACCATTGATCCGTTGAGTCGCGAGGGACCCATAAACCCTCACAACCATCTCTGCTACACAGCAATGAACCAGGGCATCCATAGCCCCAATACTCACCACGGAGCTTGGAATAAAATCCTCCCTCGAACAATATCTCTGGCCTAAGGTATCCAACTTCTCATCTCCAGGTAATACGGGCTCCGCCAGTAAGGGCGTTCTCTGAAAATGGAGCCCAGTCAAAAAATACACATCCTCCACCGCAATGAAGGCCAGCTGCTCACCTCGCACCATAAAACAATGGAGATCCAAACTCCACGTCTGGATCAAGAACTGTAGGAGGTACTCCTGGGCCCATATAAAGGGGCACTCAAAGAACTTCAGCAGCCCATAAGCTGCCAAAGTCTCACGAGCCGTCGGCTCCTCAATGGCCATAGCCTCCCTAAGATGCAACCAATCCCTTTCTCTCTAGTGAACCAGCATCATCCAAAATGATCACCTGTAATCACATAATCTAGTTCTCGATCAGCCATCTCAAACATAAACCACATTAAAAATCTCCAAAAAATATAATTTTAGCACTCGTCCTCTTTGCACCAAAGGCATGGTTGTTTAACCCCACAGGCGCACACATGCACACCTATCCATCCCACAGACGTGCACACATGCGCGCCTGTCCATCCCATAGGCGCGCAAGTGCACACCTATCAACCATATAGAGGTGCCTTCATGCACCCCTGTCATGCACACAGGCGTGCATCAGAGCATGCCTGTCCACTGCACAGTCGCCCAACCATGCGCAGATGTTTAGCTTACAGGCGCGCATACCATGCGTGCATGTTTCCCTCATTAAGGAACCCCCATGCATGGATATCTAGATAATAGGCGCACACCCATGTGCGCATATTTCTCGATCGCCCACACACTGGGTTGGACACACCCATAAAAACCCTTGTACAGCCCTCCGTATAGGCCCGACCCACAGATAGAAAACCTAATTCTATGTAGGACGATAAGACAATGAACCTGAAGCTCGCTAGTCCTGAATCGACTGCCTCGTTCTCCCAAAATCTCCAAATCTCCTCTAAATATCTCTCATCCAATCACTCTGACAGCAGGTACAAAAGAGGTGGCAATGTGGGCCCTACAGCTATATATAGTCCTTTTTGTCAAAATTCCAGACCCCATTCCAGGAGCTCTGGGTGTCCATTTTTCAATCCATCTTCAGCCACGGGATCAGCACCCCGTCCTCTACATCAAGACAGTCCTCGAGCCATTTTTCATCCTTAGCCCCCGGGGCACCATTTTTCCATACCCCGTCCAAGTACGCACACTCATGTTCAAAATTATCAAATAAATGATTGTAAGTTCAATTCTCTTCAGATATTGTTCACGTCAGGTATTTGGTCATCATGTGTGTAGGTACTTTGTCATCATACACCAGTGCGACACCTTCAGGTATATAATCAACACTAGCATGTAATCATTCCCTCTGAATCTCAATTGCATCTCCAGTCACACCCTCTGAAATTTTCCTATAGAGTCCTCATATACGGCTCTGCAGTACTGCCACCTCCACTGCATTTTGGGTATTGTCTCCCGGTAGCACTCTCCCCCTCATGATTTGTCCCATTTATATCCCCCCTTGGCACTTCGATACTCATGTTGTTTTCAACCTTTAGGGATGGGAGTCCTAATAGTCTTACATCATGTCACGAATCAGCCACATATTCCTTCTCCTCATTTTTCTATCCTACCCAATGGACTGTCGGGGCACTTCCTCACGGATTCTTCTGACTGCACTCCTGCAGCATCATTTACCATCCATTTCACCCATCGTCAGTCTGCCCATCCTCAAATACATTTCCCTACTACAGAAACCCGCCTATGGGGCCCTGCCCCTTTTTTTTTTTTACACCCACTTGCGCCATCTTCAAGCCAAGCAACCCTACACTGGCGCACCCATTTTTGTATTTGCATTATTATCCCCACTGATTTTTTAATTCTTTTTGTAATTGAGCCAATGTTTCCAGCATTTTACATAGCTTTTTTTCATCACCTTTGGCGAACTTCCTGGAAAATTCAACCCATGTCGCCCTTGGTTGGGGCACTCCTTATCATCTACTCCTATTGACATCGTCCGTAAAATCCGAGTATCCCACAGGCCACCTACCTCTGCTCTCTAAGTTTTTTCACTTTGTCCCACCTTTGGCACAACTTATCCCATGTCTCGTTGTCCCCCCTGACACTCGACTTCATTGAACGGTTGCAGCCACTTATACTTCGCATATATCCCCAACCAAGGGCAGTCTTGAGTCTCCACGCATATTGACTTCGTCCATGTACCTCCTCATTTCCTAACCTCACCTAGTTGATTTCACGAAGCCCTTTGCTTCTTGAAATCACCTCTCCCTTTTTGTCGACATCAGCATAGTTTCCAGAAGGGCGACAGTATCTTGACTCTCATTACCTTTCCAATGAAAAGTCTTGAACGACACAGGGAGACCCATAATTGCTCCCTGTTTTTCTTGGCCCCCATAACATTCGACTTCAACACTTTCTCATGTTACGGTGGGTCTTACTTTGCGACTATTGCAATTGTTTCTTATCTTTTCCAAATACCTCTGAACTTGGTTGGGCTATCAATGCCTACAGAATCCATGATACTTCTTACAGGTGTCATTGCCTATTGTTCAGAGTATGTTCCTCCTCATAATTTTCCTCTGCCTTTATCACAACCACCCTCGAGGGCGTTATAGTTGTCTACATCAACACACAGTTTCAGTTACTGTACAACACCCTTTTTTGAGTTACATGACATGAGCATGGGGCATGCCCGCCTCGTTTGTACACAATTTATTTTACACACCTTACGGAAGGTTGGGTCGTACAGGTTCCCTTCTCCCTCCAACGGGTCACTATTGATACTCTCACTATCGCTCTTTCTTACAATGGTACTCTTAGTAGAATAAACATTGATGAATTTTGGCTATCCATATGCTCCTAACCTCTCATCAGGGGACATTTGTTATCAATGAAATTCCATCCGCAAATGGTTACACGAATCCAACATCTTCAAACAGCTATGAGTCCACCCATGGACCAAAATTACCAAAAAATTATTTCCAAAAGGTCCAAAACTATACAACCAGTTATAAAATCAAGATGTGTTATGACTACACAGGGCGTGCGTGCACATGTGCCATCCAAAAACGTAGACAAAGTGCACATGCACATGATGCGCGACTATGGTCACTAAAAGCTGCACACACCTGAGAACGACGCATTTATGAGATTGGTCGGCCTCCCACCCACTTCTAGTTCAGCTTCCAAGTTGATTTTACATCCAAATCTCGGCTGGATCCAACTGGGTGGCTGGTCAAAGACCTAAAGGTGCCCTAAACATCCCCTTTTCACACTAAAAGTTGGTTGCACAATACCTCAAAGTGGTGCTATAAAAAAAGGCCATGGGTGCACTACATTTTCAAGGAATTCATTTGCAAGGTTATGCTGCTACTATTCTCTTGGGGATTCCTCTTTTCTCATCAAGAGCATACTAGCACCATTCAATTTGGGCAATCCACATCACCTTTTGAGTGGGTTGGCTTGGGATTCTTTCACCATTTCTTTCAGGTTTCAAAGTTGTAAGAAGAGCTCAATTGTGGGGGTCCAAGAGCCCTCCCTTGGAGGAACAAGGGACCCAAAGTCCTCTTTATTCTTGGTGTTTTCTTTTCACTAATACAATCCTTTCCATTGGTGACATGAGTCTTGTTTGTTTCTTGTTCTTATGTCCTTATGCTCAATAGTTTAGTTGTTCTTTCCTTTCTTAGTTTAATTCTTAATTTAGTCTTTTATGTTTATTTTTCTAACCCTTTCCTTCACTGTTGTCTTGCTTAGCTAACCCAACTAAGCTTGTAAGCACCTCTATTTTTCTCATTCAGGTGACAAAAGAGGTGAAATAACAGTGATAGTAGCTTCTGGTCTTTTACCAAAGATCTTATCTTTGGCACTTTTCTTTACCTCATATGTGGTTTCTTCGTGGTGTTCCTCACGAAAGTTACACCAAGTTCGAGGCAGGATAGCTTTAGGATGAAAATTGTTTTCAACCGGGTTTCTAAAACGGGGTGCAGAAGAGGATGAAGCTCCAAGGGGGAGAGGGGAGACAATACCCTTTCGCACAAATGTTATCATATGATTGTTCATATCTTGTACTAGCTGTAAGAGAGTGGACATGTTTGTCTATCTAACTGATTCTCATTGGGGTAGACCGGTTTGTTCAAGTTGTTGTTCATACTCTAAGCAGGTATGCAGAGCAGAGTTGAGGTTATCAATGGATTTTTTCTGAAGCCTATGATGGTAAGGAGAAGGCAATGCATTGTAGTAATGCATGAAAGCAGCTTGGTTCTGAGGGTGGATAAGTTCGGGGATTTGATTGTATAGCTTGGTGAAACACAAGTTGAAACACTTGATGGTTTCACCATCTTTATAAGTAACTTTGTTGTATTCCCTTAACTTCTCAATGGGGATTTTAGATTTCCCATAGGTGGATCATAACCAATAGATTAACTCCTCCCAAGTACACATGATGTTAGGGGGGAGATCAAAGAAATCGGCTGCAGCCTTTCCTTCCAAGGAATTGAGGAACAAGCGCATGCAAGTGTCATTGTCGTTAGCCCCTATGTTATGACAAGCATTTGAAAATGCCACTAGGTGTTCATTTGTACTAAAAGTGTTATTCTCTAAAAACTTAGGCGAATGCCATGGAGTGGTCCTAAAATCTTCTTCAAACTGAAAAATCCCATACTTTTTTATGACGTTGGTGGGATTAGTGATAGATTGGACAGGGATATGGTGGCCATATAAGTTACCGATCACTGATGATTATGAGGATTGGGAAGAGGGAGCACTTCATGTGCCACCAAAGCCTCCACTAAATTCCATCTTGTGGATGATAGATGAGGAGAAGAAAGACGAGCTAGATGAATCAGATAAAGTCCTCCTTAGATCACTTTGTTGGATGGATAACACTAAGTTTCTTCTTCCTATTTCAGCAATAAGATTGATTTTAGGTGACAATCCCCTTCTTCTTCTAGAAGCACGAGTATCAAAGGACATCAAAGAAAGGCCAAAAATGAAGAAACAAAAGGTTATTTTTTATTTCTAGACTTCCTACATCTAGCTTCCAATTGTTCTTGAACACGGATATCTCGTTCAATTGCTACCCAAGAATGGTTAAGCTCAACACAGGTCCTAGTAGTGTCTAAAATAGTATGAAACAGGTTCAAAGCAATGTTGTTCTGGTCTTGTAGACCAGACTCAAGATTGGGCTTCCTTGCAACAAGAACTGTCATGAATAGAAAAACAGTCAAAGAATCAAAAACAGAAAAAGAAAGATGTATCGATGAAAATCGAGTATAAAAATTAACCGGAGAGATATAGAAGATCTCCCCAGTATGGTCTCCAAATAAATGTTGAGTAAAAGATACGATTTGATCTTACTCAAGCATTTTCAGACTTTACATGGCTAAAGAAATGAATATGGGATATGTGAAGGGTTTGTAATTAGCGGAAAGTGAGATAATGGGAGGGGAGGATAACGATTATTGTTCATGAAATTAATCAAGTGATCCATAAAATGTTATGTAGTAAGAATAGACACACCAACCAACAATCATCATGACTGGATAACAATTAATGTGTACTTTCATTGTTCATGAACTGAAAATTCAACACAGTGCCATCACAAACAGTAAGTATTTCACATAATTGTAAGAGGTTATGTTCCCCCCATTCACATACTCTACATTTATAACAATTAACAAATAGTACCCATTTCCAATCTATAACCATCAACATCCACCACTTCCATCCATTTCTCCAATCCACAACCATACTCAAAAGTCATGTTTTCAAAATGATAAGGAATTCTGTATTACTGCAATAGATCCCATCAAAAAAATGAAATGATGTCGTTCATATATATATATATATATAT
>JZKD02S2276917.1:22796-35143 GCA_000966675.3 Picea glauca | reverse complement strand
TTAGGGGGGTCCGAAATTACCACTTTTGCCAAAAAAAACCACTTTCGCAGCATTTTTGACCAGTTGACTTCCGAAGCCATTTCCGGGAAAACTAAGGCGAATTTTGAAAAACCGAGAGAATTTTTTCTCCGTAATGGTCTGAAAAAAAAAACCTCTCTCATTTTTTGCACAGGTGCCACCATCTGGGAGAATCGAAGCTATCTTTCAGCCTCATTTTTTGGATTTTTGGTTCTTTTTGTTGCAATCCCAATTTTGCGGGAGCTGTTACAGTGAGAGGGAGGTGAATTTGGTTAAACAAAAAGAGGTTTTTGTCCAACACATTCTCATATACAATAAACTCCTTCCATTTTTTCCCAGGTGTCAGCATTGAAGAGAAACAAATGTTTGTTCGAACCCCCTTTTTGCAGAAATGCGGCCCGTCCTTCATGGTAGACAGTTCAGGATTTTTGGGGATTTGTTGCTATTTTTAGCCGAGGCGGTTGAAATAGGCCTCTTGAGCCTCGAGAGAGTCATTTTATATATTGTAATAAGGATGATTGAGTGGGGGATTGTCAATTATTCATTCCCATCCCCTAAGGGGATACTTTGTAACATTTTAGATGATCTATCAAAAATAATAAGGCATGGTTCACATGATTCCTGCATGAGACTTCTTGGTGATGTTTTTTCTCTGCGTAAATGTTTTCTTACTCTGTAATTCCATATATGTATCTCTCTATCTCATGAATTAAAAGAAATACTAAGAGCAGAATTTTTTTAATTACACTTTGTCTCTACCTTTTAAATGATCTTCATGTTTTCTTCTGAAGTTAAGCATAGGAATTCTTATTTGTTCCTCTGCTTGATAGATGTGTAATATTTTATTCTCATCCATTCCACTTGATCCCATCTGATCCAATGGTCTTTGTTTCTTTCTCTATGGATAAGATCTTATTATGCTTGAAATAAATTCCTGATTTGACATATAGATCCCATGGCCCAATGAAAATTCGAGTTTTTCGATCTCCCAAACACCTCAAATCTAAAATCCAAACTCATTAGCTAGCCTAATATCTATTCAAACAAATCTATATCAAACAAAGAGATTCATCTCTGAGTCTTGGAGGGCTAGATTCAAGGCTCGAAGTGGTTTTGATGTTGCCTCTTTGAATGCCTCCACGGCCTTGGGCAAATTACATAGTGATAACACATATAACATATATTTTTATACTAAGCATAACTCAAATAACAACCATAATGCACAAAGAAACCATAACACATGATATACATGGTTCACCCCCAGAGTGGGGCTATGTCCACCAAATCTTCGTCTTCTTTATTATCTTCTGTCAAATTCCTTACACACATAGAGAATCAAAACCCACTCTGAATAGGATAGGAGGTCTATGAGCACCTCGCCAAATCCTCCTTCCCCGAGCCAGGTCACAAAAAAAATCCTCTTTACAGTCACTTACACTTTGCTCTGCAAGTTCTCAACAAATAGTATGCACAAAGCTTACATCACATAGATCCAGCTACTTACATCACTTGCACTCAACACAATATAGAACTTAGCACCACACTCTCCTGCTTACATCACCTAGATTTCTAGTTATACATTACAAAACGGGCCTAAGCATGGTAAACCCATAGGACGACATCCCATACCCATGACATAATCCCAAAACCCAAAAAGTACGCCAAAGGGGGTAGAGATCCTATGATCTCCACTTCAACTGGAGCTCCATCTTCGATCAGCCTGTTGAAGTCCCAAAATTGGTCAAACATGGCTAGCGTTTCCACAAAACCTGGTTAAGGGCCAACATGGATTAAATATTATGTGGTTTATCTATTGCTATTATAGTAGTTATTTTTGTTTTTTAATATTTTAAAAGTCTCAAGAATGCAACAATTATTTGGGTGGCCTCATTTTGATAGTTCACTTCGATGGTTTTCTAATTTACATAAAAGTGATTTGTACGCTCGTGTTTTATCATACTTTTTTTACAACTTGGGAAATCTACACTCTGTGAAATATAGTGTGTTGTCCAAAGCACAATATAAACACATAATATTTGGCACATCAAATTATTACATACATTGATTACAAGAATATGTGGATTGGGAAGGGGCATGGGATGAATCCATACCTTCACAAAAAGATTCTAAAAAATTAACCTACATAGAAAATGGTGAGGAGAATCATGAGTTATTTTATATGATGAAGTACATTTTTTGCAATAATATTGTTACTCCAAATGAAATTTGATTTAAAGGCTTAACCTAAATTGATTTAGACGAAATTATTTCATTGAAGAACATAAGCATTTTACCAATGTTGTGTCATTCAAACAAATCTTAAACCTAAAAGGTCAAGGAAAATCAAAGATATTTGTAACTGGGTAAACTCTAAAAATACTAGGAGAAATTAGAGATATCTGCGACACCATTTTTTATGAAATTAAAAAGGAAATTGGCTCAGCTTCAACGTCGACCTTAACATGAATTTCCAGTTTGCATCCTCGAATACTCTGTCCACTTCGTCTGAATCACAAATTTGCAAATCGTTGTGAATGTAATGAGTCAGAATCCCAACAAAACGATTGGCATATAATGACTCATGGGTTACTTGTACTCGATGCCATCGAATGTTAGTTTGATATATTATAAATTAACATGACATTTCTTGCCACATTAAATGCATTCTCCAATGATTTGGGTTCCCAAAGGCGAACCTNGTCCCTTCTGAGTATTAAATTTTATTTTTTGTAGGTCTATGATATTTCTTCTCTTCAATGCCATAGGTCTGATAAACATTGGATGTGCCAAGTGGAATTTACGGTAACTTCCCTGGACCTTGCTGATTTTTGGCCTTTCCAGGAGATCTCACTTGTATAGAGTGCCCCGCAAAAAATAATTGATATAAAATTGTGAAACTCATACCAGAACTACTATAGACTGTTCAATATCTAATGAAACTAGTCTCACTCAATTTGGATACTCTAGGAATAATTTATGATTGTTTTACCTGGAACACCTGCTTGAGACTAGTCAATATGACTAGTCATATACCCTATCTTCCATAGGGTGCATCTACAAATTTAATATGGCCCAGAAGATGAAATTTCTACCATGGATACCTTACTAATTTCTGAGAATATCCTCTAGATTTCAGGGTCTGAAACATTACAGAAAAAAATTTATAGCAAACATTCTGCAATGACTCAATTCAGGATGATTCCAGAACCCTATCTTACAAAGGTTGTATCTTTGAAAGTATAAGGCCTTAGGAGATGAAATTTTAACCCAACGTACCTTGATCCGTCTGATAAATATCCTCCAATTTTTTCCTTCTGAATCATTGTATAAAACAAGTTATAGATAAAATTCCACGATGTCTCAGATGTAGTGACAAAACCCCAAGACCTTGAGCTCTGATACCATATGTTAAGAACCAAATATCTATATAGCATAGAAAAACCTCAGAATAAGTACTCAATGCCTTGAAAAAGAGATAATTTCAGATAATAAGCCTCTTCGAGGGGACAACCTCCTTTTACCCCACATAAATGTTCAAGTNAACCCAAAGTTGGAGTTTCTCCATTCTTGATTCACCTTCCTTGTGTCCTCATCATGAATTTCATCGGATACATTTTCACTTTCAGGTGTCCTCTCTATTAGGAAATTTTTCAATCCTTCCATGATCTCCCCTTTTAAACCATCCATATTAGTATCTAACTTAGCTTCCATTGAATCCATCATCTCTTGTAGTTCATCTTTGGTTACTGTCTTCTTTTGTAAATCATTTATGTACCTATGAATTTCTTCACCTTCATCAAGAGTCCAAGTAGGATTGTTTGGAGGCTTATTTGGTGTAGAAGTTCCCTTTTTTAGTGGCATGTTGGCCAAGTATCACTTTAAACCTTGATTTTGAGGTGGTTCTACTAGACAGTATTCCTTTTATTGTATCTCCAAAATTTTGTCCCTTCTGAGTATTAAATTTTATTTTTTGTAGGTCTATGATATTTCTTCTCTTCAATGCCATAGGTCTGATAAACATTGGATGTGCCAAGTGGAATTTACGGTAACTTCCCTGCAACTTCCTGATTTTTGGCCTTTCCAGGAGATCTCACTTGTATAGAGTGCCCCGCAAAAAATAATTGATATAAAATTGTGAAACTCATACCAGAACTACTATAGACTATCCAATATCCAATGAAACTAGTCTCACTCAATTTGGATACTCTAGGAATAATTTATGATTGTTTTACCTGGAACACCTGCTTGAGACTAGTCAATACGACTAGTCATATACCCTATCTTCCATAGGGTGCATCTACAAATTTAAGATGGCCCAGAATATGAAATTTCTACCATGGATACCTTACTAATTTTGAGAATATCCTCTAGATTTCAGGGTCTGAAACATTACAGAAAAAAATTTATAGCAAACATTCCGCAATGACTCAATTCAGGATGATTCCAGAACCCTATCTTACAAAGGTTGTATCTTTGAAAGTATAAGGCCTTAGGAGATGAAATTTTAACCCAATGTACCTTGATCTGTCTAATAAATATCCTCCAATTCGTTCATTCCGAATCGTTGTATAAAACAAGTTATAGATAAAATTCCATGATGTCTCAGATGTAGCGACAAAACCCCAAGACCTTGAGCTCTGATACCATATGTTAAGAACCAAATATCTATATAGCATAGAAAAACCTCAGAATAAGTACTCAATGCCTTGAAAAAGATATAATTTCAGATAATAAGCCTCTTCGAGGGGACAACCTCCTTTTACCCCACATAAATGTTCAAGTACAAGATGATTACAAATGAAAATGTCTCCTTGGTATATATAGGAGACTAGNATCATAACAATCATAACATAACCATTAGTTAAGCAAAACACACCTCCTTGTGTCTCCCATCAACATATTTAATTTTGGCAATTTTAGCTCATGAAATTTGAAATTATTTCAAAAATAATACTCATATATCCAAAACAAAACATGTTATCCAAAGATCCATGAAATCAACTTTCATAAAACAATAGATAACATAAAACTCAAAAGACATATTTCCCAATCTGTGATGCAACCCTTCCTTGGTTATTGTTGTCACCTCTTGATTTTCCTAAATTTTCCTTTGGTTGTGTGGAGCCTTTAGGTTTAATCTCATTGATCATGTGGGAACCATCGTCCCTCAAATGCATCTGGAAAGACACAGATTTGTCAGAGTCACTGGAGGGTGAGGAAGGGGTAGCAGTGGCTTTTCCTTTATCAATTTCATGGTGGGATTCAGTCTTCAATATCTTGCTAGCATGGGAGGATTGCACTGGCGAGTGGTTAGCAGAAGCTTGGACAATGGGGTTCAAAATTGGAGGAGCAGGAAAAGACAAGTTGGGCCAACCACAATGTTGGGAGATTGTTGGGTGGACAATCTCCTACTTTCCATCATTTTCAGGGACCTCTAGTTGTAAGGAGACATGAGGCGGTACAGGGATATCGGGGGCTTGTGGGGCTTGGAAAGGAGGCGTTTTAGGACTAGGTTGGACTATTCCCTACCCAATCCAATTAAATAATTTGGCATGAAACAATTGGTCAAGCTCTTCTGAATCAACATCAAAATGTATGGGGAACCTGGGCCTTCTTGGGCCTTAATTCCAGTTACCTCTACCTTTGTTTCCTCGGCCATGGCTACCTCGACTGAAAAAACTCATCCTGCATGCATGATCAATTAGAAAATAGTCTTTTAAATAACCATACATGAAAACTCTTTAAAAATATGAAATAGATTTGTCTTAGAAGGTATCAGACTCATGCAATCCAATCCATACAAATTGTTTTATTGTTAATCAACGAGCAGGGGGGTGAAAAAGGGTTCAGGGATACGTGAGGGATTTGTATTGAGCGAAAATATGATATAATGAAAGGGGAGAAGACATGGTCACTGCTCAATGACAAAAAAAATCAATTGTAAATCAAACCAATAAAACATGATTGCAATCCACACAAGACACTGCCACTTTCATCCATTTTAACACATAAATTATCTTGACTATAATTAATCTCGGAATAGGGAGTGAAAAAATGAAATGGGAAGGTGATGGGATTTGTAATTAGTGGAAAATGAAATCATGGAAGGGAATAATGATGATTATTGTTCATGATATTAATTAAGTGATCCATAAACATGCTACGAAGAAGATGCATCAACCATCCACAATTTCTATGCAATTTAACTAATTCATTGTTCATAATCAAATATCCAACACAGTGCTACYRCGAGACAGTATGTATTCCAYAGAATTTGTAAGAGGTTTTGTTCCATTCATCCACATAATTTTCATTTTATAACAATTTCAAACAGTACTCATTTCCAATCTGTAAACTATYAAAATCAACCACTTCCCATGCATTTTTTCAATCCACAATAATACCCAAAAGTCATGTTTTCAAATTAACAATGAAGTCACTATTACTACAATCAGGCCTATTTAAATGCAATGATCTTCGCCAACATATATAAGCAGTAACTAAAGTAATTAAGACCAAATTTCCACACCTGAATTGACAATTAAACATACAACCCACAGTCGCTAGTTAGACACAATCTATGCATAGGGTAATTCACCCAGGCAATGTAACTTTACCACTGTAAAAAAAATAAAAACTCAATGTGACTTAAAAGTTGGGCCATCCATCCAACATGATGAGGTGTCAACAATAAGCTTGTCTCAAAAAATGATTGGGATGCAACAGAAAATGCTCAAAAACTCTATGAGTATCTCTGACTTGTGAGAACTCAAGCCATCTATGTTATACACAGTACGCAGCCAACAAAAACTCAGTGTTGCAAAATTTTCACTTTAACATAAAAAATACACAATCATGGTATCAACTCAACATTTTGTGTTGAGCCATTGATTTATTATAACATTTCTTCGATTTAGTTACATCTTGATCGAAAATGTTTTGCAAAATCAGGCTTATACAATCAAATAAGCATAAGGATGTAGTGGATATACTCTTTACAACCATCCTGTTCAATAGACATTCGGCCCCAAAGAAAACCACAGTTACCATGACCATTATTTATTTTGCAAACACACAACGCGATATGAGCAATGTCAAGCATTTTCACCAATGCTAGATAAACATTCAAATAATCATCAGTACAAAAACTAGTGATTGTGTATCTACCAAATAACTCATCACTGTCTTAAAAAATCAACAACCTAACAAGCTATAGAAATAACGCATACCAATGCATCCAATCGAATCGAGGTAGAGGCCCTTTCCATTAAAAACACTAAGCTGTCGACATAAGGAGAGTAACTGTGTGCTTATTAATTGCAACTAGTAATGTAGGGTTTACCACTATTATAACCGAGCCAGTGACTATATACCAACCAACACGACTGTCATACAACCAACTGGGCAAGCCAGTTCTCAAAATAGTTGACAATTATACAACCATCCAACAAAAACTGAGTCGTAAAAAAACATGTCAGTCTAGTCTTCTTAAACAATTTCCAGACTGGAGAGACGAGGTTGTTTCATCGTCAACACAGGGAGAGTAGAGCCACTCTTTGTAATGGAAAAACCTCCAAGGCCATGGTGCATACAATATGAACCACGACTCATTCATGGTTAGGCACAAATCCATGACAGGGTCCATAATTGAAAGGTAGAGCTCTAGTATGGCCTAGCAAAGGTTTTTTAGTGCATGCAGGTTATAACCCTCACGCAGGTTATAACCCTCACGCTCTTCGATCAACATTCATAGCATAGAGATGAAAATAGGGCCGAGGAAGGACAAGAACCTCATTCCATGACCCCTAGTGGTGCAATCAACCAATGTCGAAGTGAACAAAACCTCTTACCATTAAACCCATGAAAGATAAAGATTGGATTTAGAGACAATGCGTGAAGGTAACTATCCACCTAAGACTAAACCAAAACCCTCCAACCAAAAAATAGTGATAACAAATAGCTAACACCTAGAAAGACCAATAACCTTGATGAACTCAAAATTGTTACAGGAAGAACCATTCACTCTTCATTTCCAAAAACCAAATTCCACACAGTTGCAACACTTAGTAAAACACAAACCCATACACCTGATCCAGTAATCACTTCATAACTAGAGTAAAATCTCGAATGGCCAAAAAATACATACCTGTAATCGAATTCCTTTAAACAAGAGTTGGTCGAATAGTTTCTCCCTACCAAAAATTAGGAGCATAACCCAATCAACGAGATCGAACAATAGCCGGACTAGGGTGGCGGATAATAGGAGGGGTAAAGGTGACGTGCAGTAAATGTATGTCGCCTCCATCCTCAATGCATTAATTCATTAGTACATGCCAACACATTCTTCATTAACCATTAATCAAACCATGTATCGAAAACATCATTATATTAAAAGCCAATAGCATGACTTATGCCATACATAATTTGAATCCCATATAATTCAACCATTCGCATAACCAATAGAACAATTAAATTTCCAAATGCGCCATCAACATTTCATACCATGTGCGTACTAACCATATAACCCAATCAAAATTTCATATCCATTTTCTTGATAGCTAGGGATTAACTATAATCATCAAGTATTTTCATGCATGTAGTATAGTTAGGATAGCCTTAAAATCTTCCCCTTGCAATTGTTTCTCATTTCCTTCAAATTATTCACATGTGGTGTTAGGCCTTTCATTTTTGGATAACGAATTGTGTAAGTTTTGACTGAGCACGAGTTGCACAAGCTTCATGAGAGGCCTGGAGAAAAAGAACCATAAAACAGTTGCAAAAGTCAACGCAATTCTAGCTAAGCAACATACGGTTGAAACAGAACAATAAAACGTGCAAGATGAGAAGGAAGACACAACTCATCTTATATATAGGGATAAACATAATTGTAAAAGGGTTAGCCAGGACTATTGAAAAAGGGTTAGTCGGGTTATGGGTGATTCGATTGATTTAGTCATTCTAGTTGTTATTAACCAGGTTGTTCTAGTTGTTGATGATCATTGTAAGTTGAGGTAAGACCAGTACTAAGTCTGTAATGAATTGGATCTATCAGGATGAGAATTCAAGCTCTGTCACTTGAGTCCAGACCCAAGAGTTTGAACAACGCACTACTATGTAATTTTGAGTCTGTAATCAGATAAAGATTCCAAAGATAATATGAAGAAGGACCTAAATTTTCAAATATGGTGTGTCTTTGTGTGTTTACTTATGCATTACAGTATCTCCTTATGGATTAATTAGTTCTAGTTGATGGTTCTACTTTTAAATGCTTGCTAGTGACATAAGTAGGTTCAATTCTTGCACATGTATGTTTCAGACCTGTTCATGGCACCTGCGCAAGATCAAGAATGAGTCCTAAAGGTTCTATGGATCCTCTCAAGTAATTTACCTATGCTTCCCTATCTCTCTGTCTCAGCAATGCTTCAGGTGATAATTCTTCTCTTCGGAGGAGATGAAAATTCTAGTGCTCTAGACTACATGGTTCCTTTTGTTGGTAACCTAAGAAGGATCCTGGTCTGATCAAATTAGCGCCAACAAAATGGTTTTGTTGTTGGGACCCGTGTTAAAAGGGAACCTGTATGGAGAATGCTTTCATTGATCCATAGATATGGTATTGATCAATGGTGGGAAAGGAATTTTGACACCTTCATATGGAAAGAAGCGAAACTGAGGAGAAAATTAGTGGAAAACACTCGTGAAGAAATCTTTTACTCAGAAAGATTGAGCAACTAGTACGATATTTTCTGGGTTAAATTCCCAGAAGAACTTTTCTACTGGATAAAGAGGCTCCAAGAAGCTCCATGGTTCCAAGGGTGGGTTAAGAGGATCTGTGCATGGGATACCGAGAAGCTAGCATCACTTCAAAGGTTGGATTGTCCAGTTACATGAGTTGTGGATTTATGGGTCAACACAACACTAGAAGGATACATAATTGAATTTGCATCTGAGAACCAACAGTCTTTCTTGCAGGCTGAGTAAATCTTCAAGAAATACACAAGAGGAAGGTTGCTAAGAGAAATCCCCCTGTGGATTAATGTTTTCTTGATGGAGGAAGGGATTTTGGTTATGTCCCCAACTAAAATGGTAGCGTAAACACCCTCGCTTGGGGTAGGGCGAGGTGGGGTGAGAGTCATGGCATGAGAGCGGGGAAGGGTTCTTTGAAAAATGGGGGGGAAACAAAAATAAATGGACTTAAGAGATTAGCGGGCCTTGAAGAGAGCTACCATAGTTGAGACATGGTGGCATGGTAAGATCAAGAAAGTAGCAAGAAAGTTTGAGAAGTTAAGGAAAGAAGGTGGATCGGGAGAACCAGAAGAAAGACAGATGGAAGAATTGCAGAAGATGAGAAGACAGGAACAACTGGCCAGTCAAAGGGTGAATGAGAGAGAGAGACGTGGAGAGAAATAAGTCCCCAGGAGGTGGGACAAGAAGGAGAAGGTACATATGTGAGAGAAGAATATGCTAGCATGAATCTTGGAGAAGGAAGAAAATATTTAGCCCCGATAACAAGAGAGATCGGGAAATCGACCAAAGAGATCATCCAAGTGGAAGCAAATGAGACCCCCAGATCAAAGAAAACCACCCTGAAGCCAGTGGCACCATGCCTGAATCACCCATACCCCAAGTGTCTTCTATACAAGAAGTAAGTCTGATACTACCTTCTCATGCCAGTTCTGTTCCAGTACAATTAATTAGTCAGTCACAACCAGGAAGTGAAATTACAGGGAGGATACTAGGATCCCCTGGTAGATCGCAAGCTAAACTGTTAGGATTCATATTGATAGGAACAAAAATATCAACAATTTCCAACCATGCGGGAGTTTCGATTGCTTGATACCCAGAATTTTGGGGTAAGGGGGATGAAGACGTTGAGCATCATTGGTTCCCATGCGAAGAAATCTAGAGATCCAGAGGGACTCCAAATGCAAATAAGTTCGTTGATTTCCAAAATACCTTTAGAATTTGTGCCCTCAAGTGGTACATGAAGATCATTGAGCCGAGAGTGCTAGGGACGCAAGGTCAAGCATTCACACTTGGCCAGGTATGGACAAGGTTCATAGCAGAATTCAAACTACCTTAGTTAGAACAACAGGCTCTATCAAGTTGTGTGAGATCCAGTAGAGAGAAGGTGAATCTGCTTGGGAATATAGCCATAAGTTCAAATATGCCATAGGGAGGTTGGCACATCCAATCCATGAAGAATATCAAAGGGAGTGGTACATTCAGGGGTTATTGCCTATGACTTGGATTCTGATAATGYAACAGTGGATAGCCACATTAACAAATGCCTTGGAACAATCGATGAAGATTGAAGMCATGGASAGATACCCTRGGAACCTAAKAATAACCAGACCCTTGGTAGATGCAAATCTGGYGCAACTGCAAGGGMAGATATTGGCACTCACASAAAAGATTCAGGAGATGAYGATATCCAGACCAGGATGGCCACAGGTTTGGTGCACTAGATGTTATAYGGAAGGTCATCTGGTGAATGAATGTACGAGAATGAGGGGAATGGTACCTCCTCAAAATCCGATGGTAGAGCCACYAGGACCCATGGGAGGAGTTGTGTAAGTGTCAAYGAAMTTACCATTCCAKAACCCCAMCCTGTACCATKCTTTTYCAAGAGGCCAAGCAGCRCCAACAACCAAGTATTGTGAAATTTGCYGAACCCATGGGCATGGGCCAAGACAGTGCCCCATCATGCAAAAATATTTGATAGTACCAAACAYAGTACACTATGAGTTYTGCGCATCTACCACACATACTACCAATCAATGTAGAGCATTGGATGCACTTGCAGAYAGGTTAGACCGAGAAGATAGGTTAGACYGAGCAAYGTTCAGGGTGAATGAAAACCCTCAGGGACYAGGAAGAGGTAGAGGAGGTGGAGCTGGAGGAGACTTCATAGGAGGAAKAATTGGGGGAAGAGGACCAAGAAAATGMTATAAYTGTGATGAGCAAGGTCACTTGGCTAGATATTGTCCTCATCCAAGGYGGCCATGGTTCTCTCACTGTAGAACCAATGTACATGCAATAGAAGACTGCCCAGAGTTAATAGAAAAGTGGGAAGAYAGAGTGCGACAAAGAGGAACTAACCTTATCAGMTCATAAATCAMGAGGATTTCWAAGGTACAATTGCCMAACCTTAATATCATYACTCAAGGAGGAGMRAAGACAWGAGYTGAKGTTGATACTCTACCTCAWATCCATAAAKAAGCACCCAAGGGAGACATGTACGACCCTCTAAAAMAAAATATGTKCTTTAAATATGCCATAGAAGTATTCTAGAAWATTCATAATCCTAAAATACTAGARAACCCCCCCCC
>JZKD02S2276917.1:0-13834 GCA_000966675.3 Picea glauca | reverse complement strand
ATTTTCATCGATACATATTTATTTTTATTAAATTGATTCTTTGACTATTCCTGTTGCAAGATATCCCAATATCAAGCCTGATCTTCAAGACCAGACGAGGATTTCTTTGAACCTGTTTAACACCATTCTAGACATCGCCAATACCTGTGTTGAAGTTAACCATTCTTGGGCAGAAATTGAATGAGATATTAGTGCTCAAGAGCAATTGGAAGTTAGATGTAGACAACCTAGAAATCAACAATAACCCTTTTGTTTCTGCAATCTTTGGCCTTCTTTCATGTCTCTAGATTCTCATGCTTCTAGAAGAAGAAGAGGCTTGTCACCTAAAATCAATCCTATTGCTGAAATAGGAAGAAAAAACATTGTGTTATCCACCCAACAAAGTGCTCTAAAGATAACTTTATCTAATTCATCCAGCTCGTCTTTCTTTTCCTCATATATCATCCACAAGATGGCATCTAGTGGTGGATCTAGTGGCACTAGAAGTGCTCCATCTTCTCAATATTCATCATCATCAGTGATTGGTAGCTTATATAACCACCATGTCCCTCTCCAATCTACCACAAATCCCACCAAAGTCATAAAAAAGTATGGACTTTTCCAGTTCGAAGAAGACGCCATAACCACACCGTGGCATGTGTCCTCTCCTCTTAACTTTGCACCTACTACTCGCCCACTTCTGAAGTTTAAAGATAACTTTCCTAAGTTTTCGGGGAATAACACTGTCAGTATCAATGAACACCTAGTGGCATTTTCTAATGCTTGTAATAACATAGGGGCCAACGACAATGACACCTGCATGTTCTTCTTTGCCAATTCCTTGGAAGGAAAGGTTGTGATTGACTTCTTTGACCTTCCTCCTAAGATCCTCTCTACTTGGGAGGAGTTAATCTATTGGTTCTGATCCACTTATGGGAAACCCAAAATCCCTGCCGAGAAGTTAAGGGAATACAACAACATCACTTATAAATATGGTGAGACCATCCATTATTTCAACTTGTGTTTCACTAAGTTATACAATCAAATTCCTGAACTTATCCTCCCTCAGAACCAAGCTACTTTCATGCATTACTAAAATGCATTGCCTTCTCCCTACCGTCATAGGCTTGAAGAAAAGGCCACCGATAATCTTGGTTCCGCTCTGCATACTTTCTTAGAGTATGAAGAACATATTGAAAGAATTGGTCTTCCCTAGGGAGAATCAGTTAGATAGACAAACATGTCCACTCTCTTACAACTAGTACAAGATATGAAAAATCGTATCATAGAATTTGAGAGGAAGGGTGTTGTCTCCCCTCTCACCCCCGGAGCTTAATCCTGCCTTAGATTTGGTGTAACTTTTGTGAGGAACACCATGAAGAAACCACATGTTAGGTAAAGAAGAGTGCCATGGATAATATATTTGGTAAGAGACCAGAAGTCACTATCGTTGTCCTAGACTTTTCGGAGCCAGAGGATGTCATGGTTATCAATACTAGAAACAAAGCCTATGCTCCCAAGGGAAAATTTTATCCTCCCTACAATTCTTCTATCCCGAGCTCATCTTCAACCACTGTTGCACCCCAGGTTCCTAAAATTCCCAAGAGTCAAGGAATCACTCCCCCTCCTCCCTCTTCCAAATACAATATATTGAATCAATTGGCCAACATCAAAGAAGATAAAACCCTCCTAGACATGGTTGTCATCCCTGAACAACAAATGCATCTTAAACAATTCATGGAAGGAAAATCTTTCTTTGTAGCCAATCTTTCTGAAGAGGTAGACAGAGAGGATTCTTCTGTAAATAAATTCAGTGTACATAACTTTAGATACCTTGTAAAAAAAACCCTTTTTATATTTATGTAAATATCATGGACAAGATTTCCCATTGTTGCCTCATTGATGGTGGTTCAGGCCCAAGTGTCATGTCGAAGATTATTATGGAAGAGCTATTCTTGTCTTGTACAAACGAAAATTCCAAAAGCATGCTCTCCTATAATAGTCTACAACAAATAACCATAGGTGAGATTAAGGATGTAATCTTGGTTTTATGCGCTCATCCTGAGATAAGGACAACCCTTAGAATTCAGGTGATTGATGTGCATGTAAGCAATTACTCAATTATTTTGGGAAGAGATTGGAGAGACCTAACAGGTGGGTACCTCTCACTTAACGGGACACATTTATTCATTCCTTGGAATGGTAAGAACATTATAGTCCTTAGAGAGGGAATAATCCCACCTTACATAGAGAGTGTCCCACAATCTAGCATAAATTATATCGAAGAATACCTAGGAGTGTATTCCATATTTGCTGAAGAGGATAATATTCCTTCGGAAAGAATTGATTTATATGATTATTTATGGAATATTAAATTTTATGGTTCACACTATAATGAAGGTAATGGGTATGGTATTATCTTGGTTTCTCCTGCAATAATAATTCATAATCTGTCCTATAGGTTGGAGTTTACTTGTTCAAACAATGTCGTTGAATTCGAAGATTTATTGTTAGGAATTGAAAACACCCTTAATATTGGTTGTGGTCACCTTTTAGTTTTGGGAAGTTCTGANGTTAGATAGACAAACATGTCCACTCTCTTACAACTAGTACAAGATATGAAAAATCGTATCATAGAATTTGAGAGGAAGGGTGTTGTCTCCCCTCTCACCCCCGGAGCTTAATCCTACCTCAAATTTGGTGTAACTTTTGTGAGGAACACCACGAAGAAACCACATGTTAGGTAAAGAAGAGTGCCATGGATAATATATTTGGTAAGAGACCAGAAGTCACTATCGTTGTCCTAGACTTTTCGGAGCCAGAGGATATCATGGTTATCAATACTAGAAACAAAGCCTATGCTCCCAAGGGAAATTTTTATCCTCCCTACAATTCTTCTATCCCGAGCTCATCTTCAACCACTGTTGCGCCCCAGGTTCCTAAAATTCCCAAGAGTCAAGGAATCACTCCCCCTCCTCCCTCTTCCAAATACAATATCTTGAATCAATTGGCCAACATCAAAGAAGATAAAACCCTCCTAGACATGGTTGTCATCCCTGAACAACAAATGCATCTTAAACAATTCATGGAAGGAAAAGCTTCCGTTGTAGCCAATCTTTCTGAAGAGGTAGACAGAGAGGATTCTTCTGTAAATAAAGTTAGTGTACATAAATTTAGATACCTTGTAAAAAAAATCCTTTTTATATTTATGTAAATATCATGGACAAGATTTCCCATTGTTGCCTCATTGATGGCGGTTCAGGCCCAAGTGTCATGTCGAAGATTATTATGGAAGAGCTATTCTTGTCTTGTACAAACGAAAATTCCGAAAGCATGCTCTCCTATAATAGTCTACAACAAACAACCATAGGTGAGATTAAGGATGTAATCTTGGTTTTATGTGCTCATCCTGAGATAAGGACAACCCTTAGCATTCAGGTGATTG
Organism: Picea glauca; assembly: GCA_000966675.3. NCBI lineage: Eukaryota > Viridiplantae > Streptophyta > Pinopsida > Pinales > Pinaceae > Picea > Picea glauca. The sequence continues at coordinate 10,410 of JZKD02S2276917.1, read as the reverse complement.
ATGTGCATGTAAGAAATTACTCAATTATTTTGGGAAGAGATTGGAGAGACCTAACAGGTGGGTACCTCTCACTTGACGGGACAAATTTATTCATTCCTTGGAATGGTAAGAACATTATAGTCCTTAGAGAGGGAATAATCCCACCTTACATAGAGAGTGTCCCGCAATCTAGCATAAATTATATCGAAGAATACCTAGGAGTGTATTCCATATTTGCTGAAGAGGATAATATTCCTTCAGAAAGAATTGATTTAGATGATTATTTATGGAATATTAAATTTTATGGTTCACACTATAATGAAGGTAATGGGTATGGTATTATCTTGGTTTCTCCTGCAGGAATAATTCATAATCTGTCCTATAGGTTGGAGTTTACTTGTTCAAACAATGTCGTTGAATTCGAAGATTTATTGTTAGGAATTGAGAATGCCCTTAATATTGGTTGTGGTCACCTTTCAGTTTTGGGAAGTTCTGATCTTGTCGTGAACCTGATACGTAAGACATGCTCTCCTAGTGACAAGATGATGGAACAATACTCCTAAACTATTTGGGCACTTGTCTTGAACCTTATATTTTTCAACATCACTCATGTTAAGAAAGAGTCGAATTCAATGGTTGAGTGGTTAGCTGTCTTTGCAGCCTCTCCTAAACAACAAATCTTGCCTCATAGGCCTGATTGTGCTTTTCAATCTCTACATCGCTCGTATGCTCTTGAAAAGGAATGATCTTCGAAGGCCACCCCTAACGATGAGAGAATTTGTGTTGTCATTCAAAATCAACCTCTTAAGCCCGAGGAGATTATATCCACATAAAATAACGATATTATTGAGGGATTGACTCCTCTTGAGAGTTCGTTTTCATTGAGTGTTGTAGGCAACAAAAAAAACAAAAGAAAAAAGAATTACAAAAGAAGGTGGTTGAAACCATCCTCTCGAACATTAGGACACCTGAATCTCCAAAGGATGTTAAAATAAATGTCCAATATTCGGTTAGAAAAGAGATGAGGTCCACCGAGCTACTTGGTGAATCTCAAAAGGTTTTTTCTTGGTCTTATGAGGATATTCATAGTTTTTGTCCTGGTCTTGTTTGGCATATTATAAAGCTAGCTGGGAAAAAACAAGAACTGGTTAATTCTGAACTAAAGGCACCCTTTTGAAGGGGGTTGAGAGATTTCTTAAGGGATGGAATGTTTTTTTCAGTCCACCCTGAATGGGTTCCAAATCGGATACCTGCTTCAAATATCACATATCATACTAGAACTTCCATTCAACTTTGCACCCTTAGTCAGTATATTGTGAGAAATCATTCTCCCCCCCTCTATGCAAGAATGATTCTGCAGCAGGTTGTATATTTATAGTTGAATCCCTTACTTGACAGTTTGTTTGGTTACAACAAAATCAAGGTAGAAAGGGTAAATTTTCACAAAACCACTCTTATTACAAATTGCGATACTATGTCTTACAACTGTCTGCCTTCTGGCTTATTTGATGCAAGTACCACCTTTAAAAGGCCTATGCACATGGTTTTCAATGAATTGGTCAGTCTCGATGATTATCTTGATGATTTAATCATATGAGTCAAAGGGATGATAATTACACCATAATTTCAAGTGTTGGGTCATTTCCAGATTACTTTTGTCTTGGACACTAACTCCAAAATTTTAAAGGAATTACAGAGACAATGGTTTTCCTACAACACTAACAGTCCTTTCTTGAAGTATTGCGAAGGACCAGCATGAAATGGTTCTAATGCTGATCGAATTTCTGTATACTAGTAGCCTAGCTCTGCTTTCAAATTTTGAGCTTCTTTTCTCTGCTTTATAGTACTTTGATTTCCGCTTTCTAGGTTAAGTTTTTTTTCCTGCCGCGCTTCATTTTTGTCTTTTATTGCTGTTGTTTTAGTTTCTGTAGTTGTACTCCTATCATGATTTTGTTTTTCTTATCTTTAATCATTTTGGTCAAATAGGATGTTAGATCAATTTTTCCATAGTGACACTCCTGCAAAGCATTGTTAGATAATAACAATCAAGCTCACATAGATGTCAGGATGCTCCTCTAAAGGACCCTTGAAATTGTTACATTTTTTCACTGTTGTCTTATAAGGAATTTTCTATCTCCCACTTCTTCTTTCCATTTCTTCATCCATTGAGATTTTAAGAGTGAGTCTAAAGCTTCCCCCCCTAAAAGTTTGAGAGAAGATTCCGGTCAAATGATTATGCATACAGTGGAAAAAACCCCTCATACTTAACACTTTTCATGAATTATTCCCATGTTCCCGGTCATCTTTCCATAAAATCTACTCACTCCCCCATGTTGCACAATCATATGAGTTTTATCTTATTGACCTGCTATTCTTGGTCTGCAAAACCATGAGTTAAGAGTTCTAAATCTGTTGGAAACAAATTTTCCCTATGGATTCACCACTTTGTTGACGATTAAAAAGGTCAATGTAGTTTCACCCACAAAGTATTGCTAAAGCCCATTATTATAAAACTAAATAATACTATTAGGTGGGACTCCCTTGAACTATTGAAGATCGAATCTATTTTTTTTTTTGATGTTATGATGATGGGCGACACGATTTACAGGGTTGATGATGATCTTGTTGATTATTGGTTTTGATTTGAGCTTATGTATCATTGACTCATTATGTTACTACAACCTGTGCTATTCACTAATATCATTGGTATCCGTTCTTCTCACACGTGCACAACAAACATGTTGGTGAAATTACATGAAAGGAAGTTTTGAGAACGGATAAATACTATAACAAATGCAAGGAAAGGGGACCTAGTTCTGCAATACCACATGTTGGCGTGAGTTTGATCAGACCAGGGTCCTTCTCAGGTTACCAACAAAAGGTACCATGTAGTCTAGAGCATTGGAATTTGCATATCCTTCGAAGAGAAGAAGTCTCACCCGAAGTGTTGCTGAGACAGAGAGATAGGGAAGGGTAGGAAAAATACTTGAGAGAATCCATAGAACCTTCAGGACTCATCCTTGATCTTACGCAGGAGCCATGAACAGGTTTGAAAGATACATGTGCAAGAATTGAACCTACTTACGTTGCTAGCAAGCATTTAAACGTAGAACCATCAACTAGAACTAATCCATAAGGAGATACTATAATGCATAAGTAAACACACAAAGACACACCATATTTGAAAANGTTAGATAGACAAACATGTCCACTCTCTTACAACTAGTACAAGATATGAAAAATCGTATCATAGAATTTGAGAGGAAGGGTGTTGTCTCCCCTCTCACCCCCGGAGCTTAATCCTACCTCAAATTTGGTGTAACTTTTGTGAGGAACACCACGAAGAAACCACATGTTAGGTAAAGAAGAGTGCCATGGATAATATATTTGGTAAGAGACCAGAAGTCACTATCGTTGTCCTAGACTTTTCGGAGCCAGAGGATATCATGGTTATCAATACTAGAAACAAAGCCTATGCTCCCAAGGGAAATTTTTATCCTCCCTACAATTCTTCTATCCCGAGCTCATCTTCAACCACTGTTGCGCCCCAGGTTCCTAAAATTCCCAAGAGTCAAGGAATCACTCCCCCTCCTCCCTCTTCCAAATACAATATCTTGAATCAATTGGCCAACATCAAAGAAGATAAAACCCTCCTAGACATGGTTGTCATCCCTGAACAACAAATGCATCTTAAACAATTCATGGAAGGAAAAGCTTCCGTTGTAGCCAATCTTTCTGAAGAGGTAGACAGAGAGGATTCTTCTGTAAATAAAGTTAGTGTACATAAATTTAGATACCTTGTAAAAAAAATCCTTTTTATATTTATGTAAATATCATGGACAAGATTTCCCATTGTTGCCTCATTGATGGCGGTTCAGGCCCAAGTGTCATGTCGAAGATTATTATGGAAGAGCTATTCTTGTCTTGTACAAACGAAAATTCCGAAAGCATGCTCTCCTATAATAGTCTACAACAAACAACCATAGGTGAGATTAAGGATGTAATCTTGGTTTTATGTGCTCATCCTGAGATAAGGACAACCCTTAGCATTCAGGTGATTGATGTGCATGTAAGAAATTACTCAATTATTTTGGGAAGAGATTGGAGAGACCTAACAGGTGGGTACCTCTCACTTGACGGGACAAATTTATTCATTCCTTGGAATGGTAAGAACATTATAGTCCTTAGAGAGGGAATAATCCCACCTTACATAGAGAGTGTCCCGCAATCTAGCATAAATTATATCGAAGAATACCTAGGAGTGTATTCCATATTTGCTGAAGAGGATAATATTCCTTCAGAAAGAATTGATTTAGATGATTATTTATGGAATATTAAATTTTATGGTTCACACTATAATGAAGGTAATGGGTATGGTATTATCTTGGTTTCTCCTGCAGGAATAATTCATAATCTGTCCTATAGGTTGGAGTTTACTTGTTCAAACAATGTCGTTGAATTCGAAGATTTATTGTTAGGAATTGAGAATGCCCTTAATATTGGTTGTGGTCACCTTTCAGTTTTGGGAAGTTCTGATCTTGTCGTGAACCTGATACGTAAGACATGCTCTCCTAGTGACAAGATGATGGAACAATACTCCTAAACTATTTGGGCACTTGTCTTGAACCTTATATTTTTCAACATCACTCATGTTAAGAAAGAGTCGAATTCAATGGTTGAGTGGTTAGCTGTCTTTGCAGCCTCTCCTAAACAACAAATCTTGCCTCATAGGCCTGATTGTGCTTTTCAATCTCTACATCGCTCGTATGCTCTTGAAAAGGAATGATCTTCGAAGGCCACCCCTAACGATGAGAGAATTTGTGTTGTCATTCAAAATCAACCTCTTAAGCCCGAGGAGATTATATCCACATAAAATAACGATATTATTGAGGGATTGACTCCTCTTGAGAGTTCGTTTTCATTGAGTGTTGTAGGCAACAAAAAAAACAAAAGAAAAAAGAATTACAAAAGAAGGTGGTTGAAACCATCCTCTCGAACATTAGGACACCTGAATCTCCAAAGGATGTTAAAATAAATGTCCAATATTCGGTTAGAAAAGAGATGAGGTCCACCGAGCTACTTGGTGAATCTCAAAAGGTTTTTTCTTGGTCTTATGAGGATATTCATAGTTTTTGTCCTGGTCTTGTTTGGCATATTATAAAGCTAGCTGGGAAAAAACAAGAACTGGTTAATTCTGAACTAAAGGCACCCTTTTGAAGGGGGTTGAGAGATTTCTTAAGGGATGGAATGTTTTTTTCAGTCCACCCTGAATGGGTTCCAAATCGGATACCTGCTTCAAATATCACATATCATACTAGAACTTCCATTCAACTTTGCACCCTTAGTCAGTATATTGTGAGAAATCATTCTCCCCCCCTCTATGCAAGAATGATTCTGCAGCAGGTTGTATATTTATAGTTGAATCCCTTACTTGACAGTTTGTTTGGTTACAACAAAATCAAGGTAGAAAGGGTAAATTTTCACAAAACCACTCTTATTACAAATTGCGATACTATGTCTTACAACTGTCTGCCTTCTGGCTTATTTGATGCAAGTACCACCTTTAAAAGGCCTATGCACATGGTTTTCAATGAATTGGTCAGTCTCGATGATTATCTTGATGATTTAATCATATGAGTCAAAGGGATGATAATTACACCATAATTTCAAGTGTTGGGTCATTTCCAGATTACTTTTGTCTTGGACACTAACTCCAAAATTTTAAAGGAATTACAGAGACAATGGTTTTCCTACAACACTAACAGTCCTTTCTTGAAGTATTGCGAAGGACCAGCATGAAATGGTTCTAATGCTGATCGAATTTCTGTATACTAGTAGCCTAGCTCTGCTTTCAAATTTTGAGCTTCTTTTCTCTGCTTTATAGTACTTTGATTTCCGCTTTCTAGGTTAAGTTTTTTTTCCTGCCGCGCTTCATTTTTGTCTTTTATTGCTGTTGTTTTAGTTTCTGTAGTTGTACTCCTATCATGATTTTGTTTTTCTTATCTTTAATCATTTTGGTCAAATAGGATGTCAGATCAATTTTTCCATAGTGACACTCCTACAAAGCATTGTTAGATAATAACAATCAAGCTTACATAGATGCCAGGATGCTCCTCTGAAGGACCCTTGAAATTGTTACATTTTTTCACTGTTGTCTTATAAGGAATTTGCTATCTCCCACTTCTTCTTTCCATTTCTTCATCCATTGAGATTTTAAGAGTGAGCCTAAAGCTTCCCCCCCTAAAAGTTTGAGAGCAGATTCCGGTCAAATGATTACGCATACAGTGGAAAAAACCCCTCATACTTAACACTTTTCATGAATTATTCCCATGTTCCCGGTCATCTTTCCATAAAATCTGCTCACTCCCCCATGTTGCACAATCATATGAGTTTTATCTTATTGACCTGCTATTCTTGGTCTGCAAAACCATGATTTAAAAGTTCTAAATCTGTTGGAAACAAATTTTCCCTATGGAATCACCACTTTGTTGACGATTAAAAAGGTCAATGTAGTTTCACCCGCAAAGTATTGCTAAAGCCCATTATTATAAAACTAAATAATACTATTAGGTGGGACTCCCTTGAACTATTGAAGATCGGATCTATTTTTTTTTTGATGTTATGATGATGTGCGACACAATTTACAGGGTTGATGATGATCTTGTTGATTATTGGTTTTGATTTGAGCTTATGTATCATTGACTCATTATGTTACTACAACCTGTGCTATTCACTAATATCATTGGTATCCGTTCTTCTCACACCTACACAACAAACATGTTGGTGAAATTACATGAAAGGAAGTTTTGAGAACGGATAAATACTATAACGAATGCAAGGAAATGGGGACCTAGTTCTGCAATACCACATGTTGGCGTGAGTTTGATCAGACCAGGGTCCTTCTCATGTTACCAACAAAAGGTACCATGTAGTCTAGAGCATTGGAATTTTCATCTCCTTCGAAGAGAAGAAGTGTCACCCGAAGTGCTGCTGAGACAGAGAGATAGGGAAGGGTAGGAAAAAGACTTGAGAGAATCCATAGAACCTTTAGGACTCATCCCTGATCTTACGCAGGAGCCATGAATAGGTTTGAAACATACATGTGCAAGAATTGAACCTACTTACATTGCTAGCAAGCATTTAAACGTAGAACCATCAACTAGAACTCATAATCCATAAGGAGATACTCTAATGCATAAGTAAACACACAAAGACACACCATATTTGAAAATTTAGGTCCGTATTCATATTATCTTTGGAATCTTTCTCTGATTACAGACTTAGAATTAGACAACAGTGCGTTGTTCAGACTCTTGGTTCTGGACTCAAGTCAGAGAGCTCCAATTCTCAACCTGATAGATCCAATTCATTACAGACTCAGTATTGGCCTTACTTCAATTTACAATGATCATCAACAACTAAAACAACCTGGTTAACAAAAATAGAACGACTAAATCAATCGACTCACCCACAACTCGACTAACCCTTTTTCAATAGTCCTGGATACTAGGTATGTGTTATATTATTTGCATGTGTGTGTGTGGGCGCGCCAGATTTGATAGCTGCAGTTTTTGTTATTTTTAGGGGGTTTTTCTATTTTTAGTGGTTTACTAAATTAATCCCGGATTAAGGGATTAGGGTTTTGGTATCTACGGAATACCTAGAAAGATTGTATATATTGTACGGTGAATGGTGAAATTCATGATAATGAATATAAGAAAGGTTTTCCCAGTTGAGGGTTTCTGGTATAAAATCTCTGTGTACTCTGTGTATGAGCCATTGATTAAATTAACTTTTTCTTAAGAATCTATATGCATTGCTTTACTTCATAGGTTTAAAACTTACATGTGGTATCCGAGCTCGTTTTTGGCTTTAGAGGGATGCCTTTGTTGTTGAGGGTTTGGCTTGGTCTTGATAGATCAAGTTTATATTGGGTCTGTGATAAACCTAGGTTTAGTGGGAGCTTTTGCAGTGGTTACTTGAGTGTAGAAAGAGGAATGACGAGATCTTATAGAATTGAGATAAATAAGTTCAATGGAAAAAACTTTGAGCTATGGAATATCAATATGGAGGACCTTCTTGTAGAAAAAGAACAATGGATCACTATGGAGCCTGGTACACAGCCTACTGGTACATTGTCTACTAGCACACAGGCTACTGGTACACAAACCACTAGTACAAAAACTACTAATACACCACCTATAGGTATGTCAGAGGAATATTGGGAGAAGTTGGACAAAAGATCAAGGAGTACTATTCGACTCTGCCTGATAGATTCAGTGTTGTTGAATGTCTCAGGAGAATCTACAGCCAAGAAACTATGGGATAAGTTGGGGAATTTGTATCAATCAAAGTCCTTGGTAAACAAGTTGTTTCTTCAAAAGAAGTTGTATCATATTAGGATGGAAGATGGAGATTCTGTGATAGAACATCTAAATGCCTTTAATACTCTGGTAAGTCAACTTGTCTTTGTTAATATTACGATTGCAAAAGAAGATAAGTGTATTACTTTATTATGTTCTTTTCCAGATTCTTGGGATAATCTGGTTGTAGCAATTGGTAGTACCACTCAATCTACATTGAAGTATGAGGATGTAGTTTCATCCTTGTTATCTGAAGAGATGAGGTGGAAAAACATGGATAGTCATAGCACAGATGATTTATTTGTAAGAGGTCATACCGAAGATAGGAATCCTAGTAAACCTTCAGGGGGGAGATCTAAATCTACAGGTAGATCTAAGTCTCCAGGAAAATCTTTGAGGAAATGATGGAAGTGTGGTAAAACAGGGCATTATAAGAAAGATTGCAAGTCTAAGAAGGTTGAAAAACCAAAGGGATATGATAGTACCTCTTCCAAAGAGGCAAAAACCTCCACTAAAGAAGGAGGTGATGTTTACCTGGCATATACAAGTACACATGCAGACTGTGATGTATGGTTGATCGACTCAGGTGAATCATACCATATGAATCCTCATAGGGAGTGGTTCTATGAATATGAAAAATATGATGGTGGTGATGTATTCCTAGGAGATGACTTGACAACAAAATAATGGGACGTGGAAGGGTTAAGTTGCTTCTAAAAGATGGAAGAATTAGAACTCCCCCTGGGGTTCTTCACATTCCAAAACTAGCCAGGAGCCTAATATCTATAAGCAAGTTGGACAATGCAGGAGTGAATATTGTATTTGGAAAGAACCCTTGCAAGATGGTATGAGGAGAAATTGTGTTGATGAGGGGATTTTGGTGTGGAACTCTGTACAAGTTGTTGGGAAGCACTTATACTAATGGGTGTAATAGTTCTATTGTCCCTGAGCAGAGAAATGAAGGAGACAAGACCAATACTATCCTAGAAAAGAAGACCATGTTGTGGCATCAAAGACTGAGGCATATTGGGGAAAAGGGCCTTTGAACACTACACGGTAAAGGTGTGGTTGAAGGTATCTCTAATTGCACTCTGGATTTTGATTTCTATGAACATTTCGTATATGGTAAACAAAATCAAGTAAGATTCCCATCTGGTGCTACCAGAGCAAAGGGGATCTTAGAGTTGATACACAGTGATGTGTTTGGACCTGTTCTTGTTCCATCCCTAGGTAAATCTATGTATTATGTTTCANTGGGTAGAGGCAGTGGTTACAACATGTTACCTGGTCAATCGATCACCTTCATCAGTGTTGGATGATAAAACTCCACATGAGGTATGTTCTGGAAAAAAACCCTCTCTTCAACATCTTAGAGTGTTTGTATGTGATGCTTATGTACATGTTCCAAAGGAAAATAGGAGAGATGGATAAAAAGGTTGAAAAGTGTATCTTTATTAGTTATAAAGATGGTGTGAAAGGTTAAAAGCTTTGGAACCTAGAAACCAAGAATGTTTACAGTCGATATGTTGTTTTCAAAGAGGTAAAAGATGTGTCCAAACAAGAATTCCTACCAACGCAATATGAAACTAAGAAAATAGAGCGTGAGTTGGATGATGTAAAATTTGAATCATCTGAAGAAGAGGAAGCAGAAGAAGAAGAAGAAACTCATACCCCAGTATTGAGGAGATCAGTGAGAGATAAAAGGCAACCAGAAAGGTATAGTCCACCTAATTTTTGTTCCAATTTTTCTTTATCTATTACTTATGATGATCCCAGAACTGTCAGGGAAGTAGTGAATTCAAAGGATAATAAACTCTGGAAGAAGGTCATGGTTGAAGAAATGGATGCCTTGGATAAGATTGAGGCATGGGATATAGTTGAGTTGCCAGCTGGAAGAAAACTTGTTGGTAGAAAATGCTTGTTTAAGAAAAAGTTTAATGCACAAGGTAAAGCGGAGAAATACAAAGCTCGGTTAGTAGCAAAAGGTTATTCCCAGGTAGAGGGAATTGACTTTGGTGATATTTTTTCTCCTGTTGCTAAGTTAACTTCTATTAGATTTATTTTATTT
>JZKD02S2276884.1:13709-35143 GCA_000966675.3 Picea glauca | reverse complement strand
GATCTATTAGAACTTCAAAAAGAAGTTGAAGAGGGTTTCTATAGATATTGAAGTGATCATTTTTATACACACTATAACTATGTTTCAGATAACACTAAGAAGTTTTGTAGGAGAATCCAAAGGCACATCTTGAAGTTAAAGGGAATGCTCAAGGAACAAGAAGAGAGAAATAAGACTCAATTAGAAGAAAAGGAAGAAGAGATAACAAAACTAGAGAATGAAAAAGAAGATTTGAAGGTAGATGATCAGATTAGCAAACGTTTTGAAACTATTATTCATCTCAAGGCCCAAATTGAAGAAGCCAAAAGGGTAGAAGAACCTTTGAAGAATCAAATTAATGAAAATGAAGAGTCATGTGATAAGTTAGAAGCTGAAGTTGTTGACCTTAGAAAGAAGGTTGTGAAGTCAAACAAATTATTGAATAGCTCACAAATCTTGGACAAGATCTTGGAAAGTTAAAGATCACCATGTGATAAATCATGACTTGGATTCAAAGAAGAAGCTACACATGCTGAAGAAAGCACCTTAAATAAGCATGAGGTAAGTCCATCAAAAAAGGAAGACAATGTTGCAAAGAAACCATCTACACAAGGCAAGGAAACTTTCAAAAGAACAAAGCAAGGTAGACATCAAGAAGCTATCTTTGGGACACCAAAGCAAAGGTATGAAAGTAGTTTTCATGGGAATTGTTATTCATGTAATGGATATGGTCACAAATATTTTGAATGTAGATCTTATGGAAGGAGATATAATGGAAGATTTTATAACACCATGAGGTGTTGGAGATGTGATAAAGTAGGACACATTGTTGTTCACTGTAATTCTATGAGATGCTACAACTGTAGTGGATTTGGCCACAAAACCCATGAGTGTTGGAACACAAGAAGAATGTCCATGATGAGGAATTCAAATAGCATGGATAGAAGAAGGAATGAAGTTATAAAGGGAGACATATTTGAAAATATGGATGCTCAGAGCTCAAGTTATGAGGAGGAGGGACATCTACAAAAGTGGGTAAAGAAGTCAGAGCAGCCAGAACAGAATGAAAGACTGAAGAGAATCTCAAATGTGTCATATACTGAGGCATACATGGGTGACAATGGTATTAGTCATGTACATACACAGGCTGACCTTGTATAGGTCGCGTACATATGCGAGCCGTCTGTGAAACAGGCCACGTATATGTGGTGAATCCTAAGGAAAATGGCTATGCACAGGGATTGAAGTTTGATTTTATGGTATAACTCTGTGATGCAGGGTTTGACATGGTTTATTGCAGGTTCTGACACTGTTTGTTGTAGGTTTTCATGATTCTATATTGGATTATGTAAGGTGATGATGTAAAATAAAATCTTGGGTGCATGGAACTAACCCATNTTGATGATACTACACCATTGGTACTACTTGATCAACGCAACAATTGGTATTTGTTTAAGATACATGATTGTGGCACTTGGTTCATGATGGAGACATATCATGAGTGATATGACACATGGTTGGAATATCGGTAGATTCACATGGTTGGCATATTGGTATATGCACATGGTTGACATATTGGTAGATGCACATGGTTGGCATATTGGTAGATGCACATGGTTGGCATATCGGTGGATGAACATGGTTGGCATATTGCTAGATGCACATGTTGGCATATTGATAGAGGCATATGATTGATACATTCCATGGATGATATCTTTTGGCACATTGCATGATGTTGATGTACATGGTTGATGTACATAGGTGTTGTGCATGATGAGCACACATTTTTGTATAGGATGTGCTTGGTTGATATTTTTCTCATGATTCTTTATTTCATTGTTGACATATCTTTTTCTTCATGATGCTTGGTATAGCATGAGTTCGATGCATGAAAAAGTCCAAGGATCATTATATGGTATCAGATTGTTCATCTCATAGAGAATATAGGGGAGACATACCCATATCGGGAGTCATTCTTCTTCCCATGATTCTAGGAGGAGATATTTATCAGATGCATACATAGAAAAGAGTCCTATATTTGAAGAAAGATAACATAGGCATAATTCTAGGAGGAGTGATGGTCACAGAGGGAGTATGTTCAATGTATTTCAAGAATTACATCAGAGTGATATCCCTTGTTCAAAAGGGGAGAGATTATTCAGAAAAATATCAAAGGAACTCAGACAGGAGGAGCATCCCCAAGGAAATTTCAAGCAGAGGAAGCAGCCCCAAGAGGAAAATGGACCTTTTCCATTGATGTCAAAGGGGGAGAGATAGTCACATTGATGTGATTCATGATTATTGATTGGGAGAGATAGTAACATTTGGGAGAGATAGTAACAATGACTATTGATGTATATCATGCCTTATCTACATGTTGACATGAATAATTGGTAATTGGTGACATCAATATTGGTATTTCCATCAATGCCAAAGGGGGATATTGTTGGATCATGTTGTCATTGATGCCAATGGTTTGATTGATTGATGTCATTGATTGATGTCAAGTGATTGATTGATGCCAAAGGATTGATTGATTGATGATTTATGTAATGTAATATGTATTGTCCTTGATGAGAATGCATAGATGAAGATGGCTCATTGAGTTGTCATTTATATGATGAAGATGGATCAATGAGTTGTCATTGATACATGATGAATATGGATCGATGTGGTTTCATTGGTATATGATGAATTGTTGGAAAAATGTATAGATGACTCATTATTGTATTATCATGATTGATAAGGTGCAAAAATGGATAAACTCAAAAGTGGTCCCCTTATGGTGAAATCCCTCACGGGAAGACGCTTTGCAAATTGAGTTATCCTAGAAGAATGGCTAGAGGACCCATGCTATCATTATTGTCTTATGATGATTGATATGGTACACAAATGGATGAACTACAAAGTGGTCCCCTTATGGTGAAATCCCTCACGGGAAGACACTTTGTGGATTGAGTTATTCTAGAAGAATGGTTGGAGGACCCNTGTTTTTTGTAAGAGGGAAGTTTTGGGAAAAGGATCCCCACACTCATTCACTCCCCCTTCTAAGTGTGCTAGGTGTGTCCAACAAAACCAACAACAAAACTTGTTGTTACTATGAAACTCACTCAGGAGTTCACTCTTCAATCCTGATAATATGGCTCTTTAATTTATAGCTCCAAAATGCTTCTAAATTCTCCCTAGCTCCTTGCTATAGCTTTGGTTCTCTTTTTACTTACTTGTTTCTTATTGTTCATGCCCAACTAACTCTGTAAAAAATGACTTTAATATCCCATACAAATTTCCTTTATTTTCTGAAGACCATTGACTGCTCACTTTTCCCAATCTTGATTTCTTCTTCCCCATGGTTTCTAATAACTATGGGATGTGACTCTCATAGCCTCCCTCTTACATGAGTTTAATGATTGGGCTCTCATACACTCAAACATAAATTAAATTTTTTCCCCAAATGATAAAAAAATTCATAAAACTCAGTTTGGATTAATACCTATAAACCATTTCCACATTGGGTTCCCTTTAGACACTCTCATGCATCTCCCCTCTCTTGTGGATAAATATTCCCCCATCTCTGTCCATATTCCTAGGAGCTAGTATCACATTATATTTATTAAAGTTGAGAAAATACATTTCGCATATTATATCATTTTTCCACAACCACATTAATATCTACACTATGCATTAATTAACCTGGGGATTATAGTGGGTATGTTACAATACTAACCTAAAAATTTGGGTGCCAACATGCCCCCAACACTATTACTCGACTCATCCTTGAGCCAAATTCCTCATGGATGGACCTTCATGATTGTCTTGAGTAAGAGAAAATCATCATCATTGGAGGATCCAAGCATCAAACCAAGTTGTTGTTGCAACATGGTTTGAGTAAGAGAAAATCATTGGTTTGGGATATAGTTGCAACCCAACATAGTTCCTGAGACTCCAGTAGGCCCCAAGGTAAGCAATGGATATGGACATAATTTGACCAAATTATCAACTGCTCCCCTTTTATGGTGTCTATGGTGGTGAATTGGGGATCTGTTTAAATCCCACCATCGAGACACCAACCCCCTATATGAATATAAGTTCCACCAAGAGAGAGCATCATCCTCTACTTGTCATTTTTTTCTAATATAGAAAGATAAAAGATGAGGACCTCTTAGCTTGGTGGAATGAAGAGCCTGCAACCTTGGGCTATCCACTTCAACAAAGGTTTTTATCCATGGTGATAGGAAAACTATATTCAGGTTTAGAGAGTTGGTGCACTATTGCATCTTTGAAGAAAAATTCAGGGAACTGTGGTGTCTATGGCTACATGTTGTTGGAAAATAAGCAAGTAGGGCCTCGACCGAGAAGCTGATGATGAAGTGGAAATATTCATGAGAAACAAAATATGGTTTCTTGGGATGTCTAGCCAGAATGGGAATCACACGTCCCTAAATGTGAGAGAATTTGGACCATGGAAAGGAATCTGGGTTAGTGGAAAGTGGGAAGATAATAGTGAGTAGGGAGAAATCGAGGGCATGGACGATGATCTAGAGAAATATGGAATGGGATGTGGAGCATTTTGCCAATGACTACATGGGCAGAAGTGGATATATATAGAGTCACAAGTGGAAAGAGGGGCGAGATGAAACAAAAAAAGGGGTCGGCCAATGAGATTGATCAATGGATAAGTATAAAATTCTGGTGAAGTCCCATAGGTGGAGAGATAACAGTTTAGATCCATCATACTAGTGATGTGTCTTTTGGAATGTGGCATCATATCTTATTACTTTCCAAAGCTATGGGTGATCCACCATACTATAATTGGCTGACCCTTCAGTGTAATGTAGCGACATGTAGTTCAATCTAGTCCCATGTAAATCCACTATGTAGATTCTATTCTAAACACTAGCCTTCACATTATCACTTGAATTAACGTGATCAACCTCAAGTTGAGTTGCGCCACACTAACTTTCTCCTTTTTACACAACTTAAACAAAACGAAATTAGCTCAATATAAATGCACACAAGCATACTGAACACACAACACTACTGTGCATGCAAACATTATGGCATCACATACCAATTCTGAATTTTCTTTGTGCATGGGGTATTTTCCTACATGCACAAGAAAATTCCAGCCTCTTGTGCACACATGCTAATTTTTTGTGCACACGTCCATTAAATCCTTTCCTTAGAGACTCATGACCAAAATCATAAATTAAATCAACAGGAAATACTATCAACATTTTTCATGCTCATGCACGTCTACAACATAGGCTATAAGCACCATACTTACATGTGCAAACAACATTAAAAATAATAACAACAATTACTTATATGCAACAACATATAAGAATTAAACCATATGAAACATAGATAATTGAGAAAAAACTAAATAAGGAAAGAATATAATGACACTTATCTTTATAAAAAGTCATCAACTACAAACATGACTCAGACATTCCTCACAACCATAAACTCTACTACTCATAAGATTTCAGCAATAGGTCACCCTTGAGCTAGGGCTTATCTCCACCAGGGAAAAAGGGTTCCTAATGGAAGGCAAAGGTCTGATACTCAATAGAATTTCTCAGTCGAAGGTGTTACTGCTGCAACTAATATACAATATCTCATTCCCCATGCACTTGTTAAACCCAAGGAAGTGTGCCCCTTATTTTATCAACAGTCCCTCGACTACTTCACTTCCCTTCCAATGTTCCAAAAACATGTCGGAAAACAAATCTCCGAGACCTACAAATAATTCCCAGCTCACCCGAGGACAATTCCCAGTGAAACTCTCACTTGGAGAGTATGCTCATGGGCCTAACAACCTGCCTCTTCATCAACAAATATCTCACCTAGAGAGACTCCTCATGGGCCTAAAAACCTTCCTCTTTGACAACATAACTTTGATACAAAACATAAACCCCTTACAAGATATTCTCTTCATATAAGGTAATAGTCGAATTTTCCCAATATTCCCACCTCTTCTTCCTTTGATAAAAATGTATAATCCCCCAAAATAAACTAATTCCAACAATATATTGCATGCCTTAAACTCAACACCTATCACCTTCAGAAGTAGATTAAGCCACTTGGTGACTCATTACCTTCCCTAGAGAAATTACGATAAAATAATTATCCATAACATACACTTTTCCAGAAATTTTAATAAAACATTACCTAAGACTTAAGTCCCCCCCCTTTTCCCCTTTTCCAGTGGATTTATCCCCCCATATTTTTTCGTTTGATCTATCTGCATGCAACAATGTGATATTATTAATTACTGTGATTACATTTACATGAATAGGCACACTAGATTATTTGCATTTTGGCTCACCAACCTCATAACGACACAAGATATCTAGCCTAAACACACACACACACACACACACACACACACACACACACACACACATGCATATAAACAAGATCGATGTGCACTTTCAGGTAATTCCCATGCACTTACTCAAGTGCTCGAAACACTGTGAAATGTTTGAACTTACCCAAGTGTACACAACACTATGAAATGTGTGGACCCTTTCCTTGATAAAAATTATTTGTTCACTACTCAGGAGTGTGCAAAACTGAAACTTGGTGTGAAGGGGTCACTGGCTTATACATACAATTACAAAAGGTTCAGATTAGGGACATTACATGTAGCCCTAGCTACTAATATTTACTTAAACAAAAAATAAGGATAATGATACAAAACTAGAAGCTTAAGAGTAAGCTACGATATCATAATATTTAATTTGGAAACATATATAATTTGATGGATGACATTGATTAGGAGTAAGATTCAAAACTCGGGGTGGACAATTGTGTTGAGGTGCATGCAAAGGAATCCCAACAACTCATCAATTATTTCTTGGATGATTTTATTACTAATACCTATTCCATCATCCAATTCAAACCATACCTTCCACACTAGAGAAACAAGAATGAACTTTTTGATATTGGGATTATCAACAAGGAAACCCATGGCCAGGTCATTGAAAATTTGAAACAAAGATGGTTTTCCATTTATCTTATGAAATAGTATAAGTGGGAGGAAAAATTAAGAACTATAAATATCAGTTGGTSATACTAAGGGGTTGTTACAACAATAATTTGAACTATATTTTGAGGAAATATTTTGTATAACCACTCCAAYATCTTATACCATCCTCTTGCATGATCAATGRACAACATTCAAACTAAAAAAAGTAGCACCTAGAAACCATAAGTGGTGGAGAAACCACACGATTTTATCAATATATGTATCTCTGTTGATATGAAGGACCMAMATTTGTGGTATGAACTATATCTCTACAATTTTATACTACAGGAAACTTCCCACTAGAACCCAAACCCCTATGTTGGGGATGTCTAGTTATGAGCATTCATATCTCACATACTTGGMATAGTTCAATGGAAGAAAAATATAGAATTCCATGCAAGGATTGAGGCAGAGGAAAGCCTAAAATTTAGAGAACAATATCCTTTGCCTCAAGTGATGAAGGATGAATTAAATTTTTTGAGAAGGGAMCCAAGAGACATTGTCACCATTCTGCAACATCATAGGTATTCCTTAACGTAATACCTTGAAGTATTGAGGGAATATTCATTATAAGAAATTGTGTTCTCTCATGACACATGGGAGACTCTTCCAAATTATTTGAGGAAGGGTACCCATATTTTGGCATGGCACTTAATAGGGTAGCATTCTATGCCAACTCCTTGTTGAGGTATGGAACCAGGTGGATTGGGTTATGATTCCATTTTCTCATTATTTGGTGCCCAAGTTGGTTTTACAAGGAATTTGTGAGTTGGAATGAAGAGGAGGAAAGGACTCAATGACTACAATTGGACATAACCTTGGGCTACTTCAATACAGGGGATTATTGTAAGTTTTAAACCTGTGAAGTAAAGAAATGCATATAGATTCTTAAGCAAGACAGAAATTAATCAATGGCTCATACACAGAGTACACAGAGATTTTATACCGGAAACCCTCAACTGGGAAAACCTTTCTTATATTCATTATATCTCGACTTTCACCATTCACAATACCATATATACAATGGTTTTAGGTATTCCGTAGATACCAAAACCCTAATCCCTTAATCTGGGATTAATTTACAAAACCGCTAAAAATAGCAATATCCGCTAAAAATAGAAAAAACCACCCCAAAAAAAATTCTGGGGCGATGCCCCGAACCCTGTCGGCCCCAGGCTACCGCCCGTTGCTGAACGCTACGCGTAACCAGGGGGGGAATACTTTCCCCCCCCCTGGGACCCCCCTAGGAAAGCGCCCGATGCACACGGTAGAGTTGTAGTGGTAGGGATCGTCAGACACACTTGTCGTATCTAACGCGCCCACACACACACACATGAAAATAATATAACACATACCCAACAATTATGGGTACCCAAGATTTAACTAGTGGGGAATACATGCAAGGGTTTTAGAGGAAGAATAGCTAGAGTTACATAGGGACATGCAACTATACGAACTAGGGGAATACGATGGACTACCATTTTGACATCTTTTTTCTCTGTTTTTTTTCCTATAACACATATCTATTTTTTCCTTTTTCCTTACACTAAGGAATCATTCCCCTATCTTATTCTAATTTTTCATAAGGTATATATACCTTCCACTTTAATCATATTATTTCATCTTTATATTTAAAAGTTAAAAGTGTGTTTTATATTGTTTTGAATCATTATATAAATATCCACATGTGTCCACAAGCAACCTTTCCAACCGAACATTTATAAACATTGTCTAGTATTTCTAGGTTAGAAAAATACATGCTTTCAACCATTGGATGAAAAGGAAAACAAATTAAAGGGTCTTTTAAGAGTCTCATCATAAAAATTTTAACCCTTAGCATCAAATATTCTCTTCATAACCAAAGAGGAAATGAAAACATATTAACATGTACCTTGTGGAATATCCAACAACTATGTTAGTTTGCAAAGATCCAATCCCTCATAAATGCCCAGTCGTGCAAATACCTAGAGGAACCTATGACCATAGGATGGAATCAATGCTCCAATTTGCTAAAGGTTATTCCCATTGATAACTTCTGGAGCGATTATGTTGTGCGAGCCAATCAAAAGACATTTAGAATATATTTTTTTTGTTTGGAATAGATAGTAGAATTTGAGGGGCCTTCTGCTCCATTCCTTGAGTAGGTAGTCCCCCTTTTATGTATATATGTGTGAGCACTCTATAAGGATGATAGTTAGACTTATGAACCTAAACTAAAGGTACTTTATCTATAAAACTCTATTTTTGTGAGACTTAATAGATCATTGGTTTGTGAGTGTAGTGTTCCCATAATTTTGTTCTAGTGATCCTGTAAATTCAAGTATAGGTCGAACCTCGAGGTGTGCCCACTCGAGGTAAGGCACTGTGTTATTTTTTGTTTCTTGTATGTATTTAGTTTTATCACGTTGGTTCCTAGATTCACTTATTCTATTGTTTTGTTATATTGCTATGTATGCTTCTAATTTGTTGTGTTTCATTTTAGTGCTCTACCTCATCTTGGTTACATTTAGAATATTATACCGAATGATGATGCTACTGAATTAAGGTTTTTCTCAGATAGGATTTAGTAGGATCATTAAGTTCTCCATTAATAAGTTAGTATGTTGAAGATAATGTTAAGTTGTGGACATGATTTCCAATGGTTGTAACATTTGAGGTGTCATTAACTGAGTAGGAATTGGGAATGTTGTTGGTCATCTCATTCTAATTTTTTTCTTTAGTATTAGAATAAAGGTTTTCATTATCTTTCATTTGCAGTGTGTGTGAAAGGTATATTAGATGGTATAATTAGATTTTATTTTTCTACTTTAGTTTATGTGCGCTACAGAATCTGTTGTTCTTGGTACAACTTGGTGAAAAGAGAGAAATGGTGAGATTACAAGCTTAGTTCTCAGTAATTTGACTATTAGAGGTGCCACCAGCTGGGATAGGGATCAAGGATATCGTCAATTCCATTTTCCATGATTCATTTCAGTTTATGATTACTTTCTTTATATTAAATTTCATAATACTGGAAAACTCCTTATATGTATATTGAATCGAGAGCATTAGAAGAGAAAAAAATACTTCAGGTTGACAAATTAAATGATAGTGTACTATGAAACAAAAAATATGAAGAAATGTACACGTCGTCAACAAGGAATAAATCAATTGTGGTCTAATAGTGAATTATTGAAGAGGAATTCAATGGGAAAATTGAAGAAATTTTCTAGTGCCCCAACATCCCAGAAGGAAAATGCTTAGTTGTGTACATTACATAAATTTTCCCTTTCCAAGTTATCCTAGAGGAAAATTTCATATTGTAATGGAAACTCTTGGTGTGTTATATGAATTATCCAAATTATCAATATCCATGGGCCTTGAATTAATAACCTCCTCTCTTTTCTTATCCTCTTCCTTCTTTTCCTTCCTTTCTTCTTCTTCTTTCTAAAGCCTCACTGGTTTAACTTCTCCTTCAAGAATTTATTTTTGTACCTTAGTTGATACTACTAATTCTCTTGGTTTTGTTTCCTTTAGTTCTCTTTCACATATATCCTTTCCATATCTTCCTATGTCAACTCATTCTCTCTCTTCTTGCTAACTCTCTACCTATTATTTTTTATTATCTTTTTTTTCCTAGCTACTTCTCCCCATCATAAAGGACACTTCATGCAAATACATGGCCATTTTATGGAATTATTATTCTTTCCACACCTGATTTTGGTAAGGCCATCTATATTTTCTAATGTGACAATTTTGATTGACTATATACAAGAATTCATGTCTCTTGAACCTTTCCTATATAAAATGGAAGGTGATAAGGATTTGAGCTTCTACAACTGCTTCTTTTACATATTTGAATCCATAGGATCTTGTGTGGAATGGAAATGGAGGCCATAAATATTTCTTGTCACGGGAAAGATATTTTTCAATTCCATGTACAAAGGTATTATAGGCCACTTCTTGTAGGGACATTTTGTCAGGGATCAAATTTGGGAGTAGATGAGGAGCTTTGGTAGCTCTGAACACCATGATGTATGTCCCTTTTTTAGTGACATGTCATTTAACTACTTTGTGAATTTCATGTATGGTTTTATCAAACATATACTTCATAGGAACTCAAAAAAAGTATAGTGTGCATTGGATCTATGGACTTCTCACAGTTTGTTATGTAGTATATGCTACAACGATGCTCCCACAAGCTATGGAAATATACATGAATAGTGATTTCACTTGGTTTCTACTACCACCCCATCCTATGGAAATTATTAACCACATAGGAAATGTCCAAAATGTAAGAAGATATAAATAATGTATGGTTCATGCTTGGAGCCATATGTTTGTCTCTAGAGATAGCCTAAACCATGGATGTTGATAAGATGGAAGCCGAATTGAAAATCATGATAGTTTAGGTGATATAATACATCATAGGAACCAAGGACTCATTGAATTGAGTGGAATATCCTCCTCCATATAGTTTGTTGATGATATCTACTATAATTTTGAATGGTGTACTTATATGGGTGGTAGGATAAGTCCCCTATCTCCTTGCTATGAAATATTTAGTTTTGACCAAATAAATTTTCATGAGGTCTTGATAGCTCAAAAGTAACTACAAAACCCATTCATCATCAATATATACCTTACTAATGATCTAGGAGATGACCTCAATATAGGGAAATACTACAGGTCAAAATGCAACTTTGTATATTCCTGACCATTTAATTGATTAGTAGACACTAGTATTTTGATATGTGTCTCCAAGAAGGAGAGGAATCTATTGAAAGGTTTACTCTTTAAGAATTTGGTATAGTTCACCCCACTTGTAAGATATTCCCACATCCATGTTGTATCAAGTGTCTCAAAAGACAGGTCTAGAAGTACCAACTTTTGCTTCAAGTTTTATTGCGTCTTCCCAATCAGGACTAAGCTTGATCACCTACACTTTTTTCTTTCTTGGTATTTTGGATGCCATTTTTGGGTCCTGTAACTCATGCATTTAAGAAGTAGGAAACATTAGTGAAGTTAAATACAAAAAAATGGCTATTTTAGGGGAATATTGTTGTAATGAAATAAAAACAAGGGAGGAAAGATAATTTCTTATCTTCAATATTGGGAATTTCAAGAGTATTTCCATAATTGCATCTATCCATTTACCTTGTTTCTTCTACATATCTAGTGGGTTGACCATCTCCAATATCATCTCGAGGGATATGTAAATAAGTAGAGAAATCAAATAAATACGGAGGTGAACATAATGTTTTGTCCTCATTCCTTGAAGATAGCTAAGATAGGGGTGGTTCACCAATGGATATCTCATAAACAATGAATATTTCCCTATTCATGAGAATTTTATATTTCTCTAAGTTTTCATAATCAAATGGTTTTTGAGTTTTCTTTATGGCACAATTTCATTTTTTAATCGAATGGAAGAGATGTCCAACCCTTGTTGGATTTTGTTGGATTTTAGTCATGGTTTGGGGTTGATCGACATAGAGGAAGAGGGTACAATTTTTTTTCATGAGGCCCTAACTCATCAATGTCTAGAGAGGTGAGTGTAGTATTTATAGTAGCCCATACATACTCTATTTGAAAGAAACATCATTTCCATACATGATTAGGGCCTACGAGTTTGAGTAAATTTCAAAGAAAGTCAAGATCATGAGGTTTCCTTTGAATGGGGTTAAAAATTGTAAATATTCACTTAATGGGATGCGTTAGGAAAAAATCTTTGTCACTATTGATTGAGTGTACATGGACTCAAATGTTATTTTGAAATCAGAATATTTATCTTTTCAATTAAAAAATAATAATTTTAGTATTTTTAAAGGTAAAAATAGAAAATGAAATAGGTGGAAAATCCCTAATGGCTAATGATAATTTGAAAATAGGAAAAAATCAAAGGTGAAAAGCAGGGGCTTCCATATTTTTTTCCCTTTGTCACATGATAAAGAAAATAAGTTTAAGGGGGGAGGTGTTTCATTCTTAGAAATTGGAGACACATTGTATGAAATCATGAATATATTCAACTAAGTTTTTAGATCAACACCAGTTCTAGGAGGATAAATTTTAGCTTATGTGAAGAATATTTTCTTCAGTTTGATATGTTTTTACTAAAAAACGTATGATATATTAACTGGTTTAGAACTCAATTCATTATTTGGAAACATAATAGTCATATATGCAGGTCCAAAATATGGAGTTCTTTCCTTGACTTGAGTCATCCTTATATAATAGTGTAGTACCACAAGGATGCTACAGATAAGGGATATTGAAATTTTCAATCTCTTTATTTATATTTTCTTAGTGTTGCTCCACTACCAATAAATGCCTAAATCCATAACAGTGTAACCTCAATATCTTAAGACTTTATTCACTGCCAATGAACATCCATAACCTTGTTGGAAATACTTATATGTCCCACATGATCTAAAATTCCTTTCGTATACCTTTACCTTTTGATTTTATTTTGAGATATTGGTGGTTGGTGGATTTCAATAACCCTTTAATGGTATGCATGATTATACCTATTATATAATAACTATTTTGGATATAAATGAATTGATAATAGAATATTCCTTTCATATATAACCCTAGGAAATGCATTATCCTCTAACTTGAAAACAATAGTGATTATTATGTGTATGGATGGAGCCTTGGAGGTAACTTCTAAACTTTCTAGAACTAAACTTGAGTTGTTCATAGCCATCTATTTTTCAATTAGTTTTCCAACATTGAGATGATAGCTTAGATACTAAACTAAGGCACTGATTAAAGAGAGTTTTATGAACTGATTTTTTATCCACTTGGTCAAAGCATATTTCCATAATTTTGACTAATTGTACTTAGGGATCTTAAAGAAATCACATCACTTGCACTACATAGTTAATCAGTTTTGAGAATAAAATTGAAAAGGAAAATTATTTTAAGAAACTAACTAAGGAAAATAAATGAAATATAATCAAAATCACTTGCACTACATAGTTAATCAGTTTTGAGAATAAAATTGAAAAGGAAAATTATTTTAAGAAACTAACTAAGGAAAATAAATGAAATATAATCAAAATTCAAAGTAAAAATAAAACTATGACCATTCTAAATAAAAAAAAAAAAATATGGAAAAGTACCCATGAAAAGTTGAGGGAAAACAAAAAAATAAATCTACTTATATATAAGCTAGTTTCCTAGGAGGCATATAAATGAAGTATATTTTAATAATATACTTTTTGAAAAGGGAAATCTATTTCTCCTTCAAGGTTTTGCAGTCTATATGTACCTAGGCCAAGTTTTTCAACCACTAGGTAAGGGCCAAGCCATAACTATTGGAACTTAGCATGATTACCCTTTTCTTTTTTGACTTATCCCACTTTAAAATGGTATCCCCCATCTAGATATATTTGTCTCCTAATTATTCTTTTCCAAACCATATATTTATCATTTCTTTATGTACATCAAATTTCTTCTTTGCCTTCTCCCTTTCTTCTTCTAATTTAAGTAGGGTATCAAACCTTCTTTGGATAACTAGGCAACAAAATTACTTAAATATGATGAGTGAAATGATTGTGATTTGAATACTTATGTCTTTTTCATATATTATAATAATGTTGGAGTTACTTCACACACACCTATGATTTTTTTTTCCTAAGGTTTTTCCTTGTTTGTTAGTCATAATTAGTCATTATCCAGTCTCCTATATTTTAGGGGAGAATATTCCACCTGCAGAATATTTTCTTTCAGTTGACACTTCAGTTTGACTAGTTAAGTTGAGTTTAGATGTTGCATTGGTTTTATCACCATGAAACATTGGTATCATCGCCATGCTAATTCGACCTTGGCTTGGGATCATCACCAAACTGGCACATTAGCCTTGATTCCCTAAGTTAACTCCTCACTACTCTTTGTTTAGTCAGTTAACTCAAGACTGGTTGACTAGTTAACTCAACTAGGTGGAAGTTCACTCCTGTAACTACCTGCGAGACTAGACTAGGTGGAAGATCACTCTCGTAACTGCCAGTGTGTGTCCATATCACTCTAGAACACCAATATGGCACATTGGTTCTCCTACAGTGCACACTCATTGAGTTATATAGAGTATATCACGTGTAAATTATTCATTATTCACAATGGTTAATGAAAATTATTTTCATTCTTTCTCTCCTTCTTCTTCTTTCTCAAATTCTCTCTGCAAATGTGTGTATTATTGTTTAGATAGATATATTTTGTGTAGTTTCAACACATTTACATAGTATCAGAGCCAACAGACTGCTAATAAAAAGCTACACCAAAATTGTTTGTAGGTACAAAATATTGAGGACAACAGAAAGATGGAATTACAAAAAGAATTCATTCTTACACCTTACAACTATTTTTCATGGAAGGAGAAAATATCCATACATATCCGAACTAGAGGGTTGTACAGGTTAACCTTGAATACAGATACAAAACCAACATCATCCATAGAAAAATCCAAGTACTTAAATTGCATGGATGAGGCACTTGGAACAATTTGCAGTCTTATTTCTCCCGATCTCCTTTTTCATATATCTTCCTGTAAGCCTCCCAATGAATCCTAGACCACCTTGGAAGGGATATTTTGAAAACATGATGAGATGAGGGGACACATGTTGGAGGTGGATATTCTCACATTGGATCCAAAAATCTTCGAGAATATCCAATATTTCTTTACAAAATTCAAGGATTTACTGTCATGACTCAAAGCTTGCGGGGTTGATAAATCGAAGGAGGAGAAACAAATGGTTCTCACCATTGTCTCCAATATTTGTCATGAATTCTCTGTATTCGTATCCACATTCCATACTGTTAGATTTGCCTCTGGAGCCACCTAGAAGATGTCTTCTCTTGAGGACTTTATCGAATCCTTAACACAAGATAAAACCAAGCTCATCAACATGGGCACAATCAAAGGCCCAAGGGAACATGCACTCATTGTGCATGATGCCAGACACAAATATCAGAAATCTAAAGATAAATATAAACATAAAGCTCATGCACATCCAAAGAAGGAAGGGTGCACAAAACCTTTCACCGATGCCTTCGGATCCAAAGGAGAAAAGGGAAGAAAAGGGGATAAATGCATGTACTGTCACAAAGGATTCCATTCAGAATTTGCATGCATGCAAAAACAAATAGATCTGATGTCTCAAATACTTCAGAAAAACAAACTTGGAGATCGCATCCCCGAGGGTGCCAAGAAGAAGAAGCCAAAAGATATGAATTCCAAGAAAGGCAATTCTAGCCATGCCTTGATTTCCATCAACTCCTCTCCTGATGCTTGGATCGTATATTTAGGATCATCACATCACATGGATATGTCAAAAGTAGTATATTATTCTTTGGATGCATGAAAAGGTCCTCCTATTCTGATGGGGGACAACTCTTCTGTCGAAGTCACCGACAAATGAAGGATTGAACTCACCAACGGAAGCTTCGAGAATGTGTTGCACGTTCCCAAACTTTCTGTCAACCTTCTCTCCATGTATCAGATGGAGAATTCTAGCACCAGAAAGAAATTCATATTCACACCAAATTCTGTGGACATATAAAACATGCAAACCAACTCCATGGTTTCTACTGGTGAGGTAAATCATCAGTCTAGATTGTATATATTTTCTGAATTCATTGAACCTGATTCTGCTTTATTGCTTACTCATGCTGATGAAAGTAGTATAATATGGCATGAAAGGTTTGGACATTTGAATTTCAGATACATGCAACATATTAACAAGAACAGATTGGTTGATGGTGTACCAAACATTCATTTCTCCAAGGGAGTGTGTGAGGGACGTGTTCTCAGAAAACACCCTCAAGAGAAATTCAACAAAGGAAAGTCTCAACTAGCTTCCACACCTTTAGATATGATCCATAGTGACCTTATGGGTCCTTTTCCACATCCATCCATAAAAAAATCTAGGTTTTTTCTCATTTTTGTCGATGATTTCTCACGTTTTACATGGATCTACTTTCTCAGGAAAAAATCTGAGGTCTTTCAACACCTCAAAGATTTCAAAGCCTTAGTTGAGACACAATATGGAAACAATATCAAAGTCCTACGAAATGATAATGAGGGAGAGCATGTGAATCAGGAGATCCACAATATTTTCCATGAGGTAGAGATTCAATTGCAGCATACCGTTCCCTATACTCCGCAACAAAATGGAGTTGCTAAGCGGAAAAACTGATCTCTAAAGGAGATGGCATCTTGCATGCTGCATGCAAAGTCACTACCACAGAGACTATGGGCCGAAGCACTTAATTATGCAACATGCATCCAAAAAATATAACCCCATAGATCTGTCAAGGATAAGACCCCTTATGAGGCTTGGAGTGGCCTCAAACTGGAAGTGACCCACTTTCGCATTTTTGGTTCACATGCATGGGCCGAGATTCCCTTTGAAAAGAGGAAGGCACTTGATTCACAGAGCACTAAGTGAATTTTTGTTGGATACCCCGATGGTGTGAAGGGATATAAAATTATTGATCTTTCCTTAGACTGACTCATCATTGATCATAGTGTCCAATTCAAGGAAAGTGTCTCGCATGTACCTCACCATCCGCATGCAGACACCTTCACTCTTCCACCTGTCTGAGATGATGAGAATACACATGCCGATTCTTCTTCAGACGAGAGTTCTGATTCAGATGACTTAGATGATTCAGAGTCAATAAAGTTAGACACAGAGTTAGGTCATCCAGATGCAGTTGCAGAGCTAGAGAAAAGGCCCAAGTGGGCACAAACTACTCTTTAGGACGCAGGGGATCTCGTTGGTGATCCAACCGATACTAGGAGGACTCGATCTGATTTTGAGGAGGCTTCTGTTGCACTCATTGCCACTAAACCATTGCCTTCCAGGAATATTTTCTTAGTTTAGTCTTCAGATCCACAATATTATGGCGAGGCTGCTGGAAATCTCTTTTGGGAATCTGCCATGTAGGAGGATTACAACTCCCTCCTCGAGAACCAGACTTGGGATTTGGTTCCCCTTCCTTCTTGGAGGAAAATTGCTAGATGCAGATGGGTTTATAGGACCAAGAGCACAGTGGATGGACTGATCAACAGATACAAAGCCAGACTTGTATCCAAAGGATTTCAACAGGTTCATGGTATTGACTATGATGAGATCTTCTCTTCAATAGCGAATATGCATTCCATACGATTGGCACTTGTCATTATGGAAGCCAAGGGATGGGAATTCCATTATATGGACATGAAGAATACATTTCTTCATGGTGATATCTCTAAGGAGATCTACATGGAAAAACCCCAAGGATTTATGCAAGACTCATCTTTGGTCTGTCAAATAAAGAAGTCACTTTATGGCCTCAAGCAGGATTCGAGGGAATGGTATTTCAAGATGGATTCCTACCTATTGTCATAGAAATTTGTATGTTGTAAATCAGACCCGAATGTCTACATGATCATGATGACTGATTTACTTCTACTTTTAGTTTTGTATGTCGATGATTTGTTGATCACCGGGTGCTCAACTTCAATGATTGTTGTAGTCAAGAGGATTCTACATGAAAGGTTTTTTATGATAGACATGGGTCCACTACACTTCTTCCTTGGACTCGAGATCAGTCAGGATGCATCAGGAATCAAACTGTCTCAGGCCAAGTATGCACGAGATATTCTTGAGAGATTTCACATGACATAATGCAAGTCTTCTCCGACTCCTTTTCTATCAGGAGTCAAACTTGAGGATGGCAGGGAGACTCCATTGGTTGACAACACACTGTACAGACAACTAGTGGGGAGCTTTTGGTATCTCGCACACTCTATACCAAACCTCTCATATGCAGTTGGCGCAGTTTCTAGGTTCATGCAAGAGCTGCATGAGCTACATTAGAAAGATGCAAAGTGTATCCTTCGATACGTATAAGGCACCATCACCTTTGGGATTCATTATGCAAAAAAATCTACATTATATCTCATTGGGTTTACTGATTTCAACTGGGATGGAAATAACACTGATCTCAAGTCCACATCTGGTTACTCACTCAGTCTTGGTTCCGTGCCTATCTGTTGGTTGATCAAGAAGTAAGTTTTCATTGATCTATATTCAGCTGAGGTAGAGTATAGAGGGGTAGTTAACATAACCATTCAGGCTATGTGGCTACAACATTTTCTCACTGGGTTGGGAATTCAGTTCCATCGACCAATCGTCATCTGGTGTGACAACCAAAGCACTTTGAATTTCTGTAGAGATCCATTTCAGAGGCAATAGACGAAACACATCGATATCCACATGCACTACATCTAGGACTTAGTACATGAGGAGATCATCGACTTAAAGTTTTATCCTTCAACATAACATATGACAAACATCTTCACCAAGACCTTCACTGAGTAGAAGTTCCATTCTCCGTGAAGTCGTCTTGGAGTGAAGGATAGATTTTCCTAGCAACTGTAGTTCTTCTTTTTACATACATTGTACTTTGAGGGGGGGTTTTACCCATGAGGTTTTCCCTCTTTCCTCACTTTATTTTCAGTGTATCTTTTGTATTTGGGTACCTAACATGGCCTCATTGCCGAGACCCATTCTTTATTTTCACCATAATGATGTTCAGGGGGGGTGTTGGAGTTAATTCACACACACCTAGGATTTATTTTTCCTAAGGTTTTTCCTTTTTTATTAGTCATAATTAGTCATCATCTAGTCTCCTATATTTTAGGGAAGAATATTCCACCTGGAGAATATTCTTTTTCAGTTGACACTTTAGTTTGACTAGTTGAGTTGAGTTTAGATGTTGAATTGGTTTTATCACCATGCAACATTGGGATCATCACCATGCTAATTTGACCTTGCCTTGGGATCATCACCAAATTGGAGAATTAGCCTTGATTCCGTAAGTTAACTCCTCACTACTCTCTATTCAGTTAGTTAATTAAAGACTATTTGACTAGTTAACTCAACTAGGTGGCAGTTCACTCCTATAACTGCCTGAGAGACTAGACTAGGTGGAACTTCACTGCTGTAATTGTTGGTGTGTGTCTAGATCACTCTAGACCACTACTATGGCGCATTGGTTCTCCTCTAGTGTGCACTCATTGAGTTATACATAATATATCATGTGTAAATTATTCATTATTCACAACGGTTAATGATAATTCATTTCATTCTTTCTCTCCTTCTTCTTCTTTCTCAATTTCTCTTTGCAAATGTGTGTATTATTGTTTATCTAGATCTATTCTGTGCAGGTTCAACACATTTACAATAATAACATTATAACATACCTATTCACTAGTAATAATGATGATGATGTAATAATAATGTTATTTAAATATATATATATTAATCAAAGATTGCAAGTCAAAGTTGTAATATAATTGATTACTAAAACCACAATCATTATATTTTATTAATATTTGATTTTTCCAAAGATTTTATTAATTTATATTATCCAACTATTATAATATATGAAATTTATTCAATTAAATTAAAAAATAAATATAGAGAATAATAATAGATTTTGATCTATACACTTTAGATAAAATGATTTCACAATTTTTTACTCATGTGAGGCCTAAGATAATTGCATAAATGGAAATAATATGTTTCGAGGGAGAATGGATTATTTTCCATATACTAGGAAGTAAGGAGAGGTTCCTAGAGAGGCCTTGGGGGTTTCTCTTTTAACCCATAGAGCACTTGGTAAGGCATTCTGCCAATTCCTACGGTGGTCAACTATAGTCCTTTTTATAATATCGATTATATTTGTGTTAGTTTACTTAGCTACTCCACTACCTTAAGGGTAATAATCATATGAGTAATGTAAAGCTATCCCCTTATCCAAAGAAAACTCAGTCAAATTTAAGGAGGAAGAGTAAGTGGCATTATAAAAAACAAGTGTTGATGAAATTCCAAACCTACTGTTTGGTTGGTTTGGCTACAAGTGTGAGAAAAAAAAAACCTTTCTATATATAGGTTGCAAATATGTATAATAGTCACTTTTTAGTGGGAAACCCAATCACTAGAGTATTATTGCAATACACATAAAATGAAATAGCATGCATGAGATCATGAGCTCAAATTTCTCTTGTATAATAGCCTAGAAGTACTTGAGCTAGTCTTGGGTCCTTAATTGCATTGAATGAGTTTGATTCAAAAGTGCAAGCATACTTTCATGAGTTTTTGAGGAAATTCCAAGTAGGTTGCATGGGTGTTAGTGAATAAAAATTGTGTAAGTGTATGAAACCCCACTTTTCCAAAGTTTTTTCAAACTATTTTGGGGTGCTATATAATAAGCATGAGGTATCTTTTTTGTTTTATATTGATGATGTAGTCTGGTGATCACTTGAATAGATTTGTGATAAATGTTTAGGTGATAATAGTCCCCCATTATGTATGAGGTTAGGAGCAATGCATACCTTAAATACATAATTTTATTCTATCCTAAATTATTCTAACCTTTGATACACTAGAGA
>JZKD02S2276873.1:10900-24376 GCA_000966675.3 Picea glauca | reverse complement strand
CTAGGGTCGTGAAAAGAAAAATCGAGACGTTCCTTTCGCTTGAGTGCATGGTCACCGCCAGTGGTCACAAGGGAGAAAGGGCTTAGCAGAGAGGAGCTAGCACTTGTTTGGAATTGAGGCTCAAACAACGCTTGGGAGAGAAGCCATGGGTCTCAGGAGACCTACGCCTTTGGGGAAAAGGACCTGTGTAAGTGGGTTTGGGGTCTAGCAGAGACCGGAGAGTCAATCAGACTCAGTATCTTGATCGATCCTAGACCTGGAGGTCATGCAGTCGTTAGGAGAGAAGGGGGGTCTACATCAAGTGGTATTAGAGCCAAAGTTTTTCTTGCAGACAACAGGCAAAGCAGAGGAGACAGAAGAACTTGAAGTTGTATTCTGTGTGTTTGACAGACAATCATCACGAAGCCACCAAGGAGATGAGTGGAACCACCATCAACCAATCGAGTTGTGGAAAGGGAGATGCAATAACTTCGTGCAAGATTAGATTCAATGGAGGCAACGCAGAAACGAGCACCTGATGTTGGAGACGTCAGTGATGCAGAGAGAGAAGAAGCAGTGGGAAAGAATGTTGTTGAAGATGTTGTAGGAGAGGATGTTTCCAAGGAATGCTTACTAAGATTAGTTGCTATATTAGGAGGTAGAGCCAAGATGGAGGTCCCAATGTATGAAGGAAATTTAGACGTCGAAGAGATATTGGATTGGATAAGATCCATGGACAAATATTTCGACTATGAAGACATCGATGAGGAAAGAAGGGTGAGACATACAGTCACCAGACTAAAAGGACATGCAGCGTTGTGGAGGGATGAACTACAGGCTAAGAGGAGAAACAAAGGCAAGCAGAAGATAAAGAATTGGGACAGAATGGTAGCCAAGCTTAAGGTTAAGTTCATACCCAAGGATTATCAGATCAATATTCAAGAAAATGTATAACCTGGGATAGAAAGGGATGACAGTTAAGGAGTACACCAAGGAGTTCTATAGGCTGAACATCAGAACTGGACAAAGAGAGAGAGATGAAGAAAATTTTTCTAGATAAATTAATGGCTTGAGCTATGAAATCTAGGATGAGCTCAGCATGATGTCAGTAGGAACAATTGAGGATGCTTATCAGTTTGCGCTGAAGGCAGAGGAGAAGTTGGCCATAAAACAAAACCAACAAGGGAGAGCTAAAATCTTGGTCCTGAAC
This sequence comes from Picea glauca, assembly GCA_000966675.3. NCBI lineage: Eukaryota > Viridiplantae > Streptophyta > Pinopsida > Pinales > Pinaceae > Picea > Picea glauca. The sequence continues at coordinate 23,187 of JZKD02S2276873.1, read as the reverse complement.
AAAAGAAAGGGATTTACCCATGACAGAACACATAAGTCTAAGGATGAGACTAAGAAACCATACAATCACTCAGAAAGAGGAGGAATTTCCTGAGAAAGATAGGGTGGTGGAAGAAATTATTCCAGAGGAAGAGGAAGAAGAGGAGGAGGAGACGTAAAATGTTATGCTTGTGGAAAGACAAGACACATGTCTTGGGAATGTCCCGAGAAAAATAAATAAGGAGGAGGTGAAGCTCACATTTCAGAAGAAAAAAGAAGAGATGTTGAAGCAGAAAGAGTAGAGGATGGAAGATCCCTAATGTGTAGTAAAGTTCTCTTAAAACCAGAGGCAGAAGTTGAAAAGCCAGTGCAGAGGAACTGTCTCTTCAGAACAACTTGCAAGACTAAATATAGAGTCTGCAAGGTGATAATTGACAGTGGGAGCACTTATAACCTAGTATCCATAGAGATGGTGGAGAAATTGGAGCTGGAGACAACTGCACATCCGAAGCCATGAAAAGTCTCATGGTTGCAGAAAGGACACCAAGTAATGGTTACTAAACAATGCTTGGTTGAATTTAAAATAGGAGGATATAGCGATGAATTTTTTTTTGATGTAATTCCCATGGATGTATGTCATATTATGTTGGGAAGACCATGGCAGTTTGACAATAATGTCATTCAGGATAGGAAAAAAAATACATACACATTAGAGAAAAATGGTAGGGCACACATGTTGCTACCAATAGAGGATAAGAGAGTGAAAGAGGAGGCCAACACAAGCATACTTCTCATGAGTGGGAAGGAACTCTTGAAAGAATCCAAGGAAGAATAGGAGATGCAGTTTGTTGTGGTGAGGAAACCAAGAGTTATCCTTACAAGTACTTCGATAGAGGATTTGCCTGAAGGGGTTCAGAAATTGTTGGATAAATTTTTTGATATAGTGGTGGACGAGCTTCCTAACTCATTACCACCCATCAGAAGTATTAGTCACCATATTGACTTGATAATAGGAGCAAGTTTGTTAAACAAAGAAACATACAGATTGACACCTCAAGAGAATGAGGAGGTGAAGAACCAATTCCAAGAGTTTTTANCTAGGGTCGTGAAAAGAAAAATCGAGACGTTCCTTTCGCTTGAGTGCATGGTCACCGCCAGTGGTCACAAGGGAGAAAGGGCTTAGCAGAGAGGAGCTAGCACTTGTTTGGAATTGAGGCTCAAACAACGCTTGGGAGAGAAGCCATGGGTCTCAGGAGACCTACGCCTTTGGGGAAAAGGACCTGTGTAAGTGGGTTTGGGGTCTAGCAGAGACCGGAGAGTCAATCAGACTCAGTATCTTGATCGATCCTAGACCTGGAGGTCATGCAGTCGTTAGGAGAGAAGGGGGGTCTACATCAAGTGGTATTAGAGCCAAAGTTTTTCTTGCAGACAACAGGCAAAGCAGAGGAGACAGAAGAACTTGAAGTTGTATTCTGTGTGTTTGACAGACAATCATCACGAAGCCACCAAGGAGATGAGTGGAACCACCATCAACCAATCGAGTTGTGGAAAGGGAGATGCAATAACTTCGTGCAAGATTAGATTCAATGGAGGCAACGCAGAAACGAGCACCTGATGTTGGAGACGTCAGTGATGCAGAGAGAGAAGAAGCAGTGGGAAAGAATGTTGTTGAAGATGTTGTAGGAGAGGATGTTTCCAAGGAATGCTTACTAAGATTAGTTGCTATATTAGGAGGTAGAGCCAAGATGGAGGTCCCAATGTATGAAGGAAATTTAGACGTCGAAGAGATATTGGATTGGATAAGATCCATGGACAAATATTTCGACTATGAAGACATCGATGAGGAAAGAAGGGTGAGACATACAGTCACCAGACTAAAAGGACATGCAGCGTTGTGGAGGGATGAACTACAGGCTAAGAGGAGAAACAAAGGCAAGCAGAAGATAAAGAATTGGGACAGAATGGTAGCCAAGCTTAAGGTTAAGTTCATACCCAAGGATTATCAGATCAATATTCAAGAAAATGTATAACCTGGGATAGAAAGGGATGACAGTTAAGGAGTACACCAAGGAGTTCTATAGGCTGAACATCAGAACTGGACAAAGAGAGAGAGATGAAGAAAATTTTTCTAGATAAATTAATGGCTTGAGCTATGAAATCTAGGATGAGCTCAGCATGATGTCAGTAGGAACAATTGAGGATGCTTATCAGTTTGCGCTGAAGGCAGAGGAGAAGTTGGCCATAAAACAAAACCAACAAGGGAGAGCTAAAATCTTGGTCCTGAACAAAAGAAAGGGATTTACCCATGACAGAACACATAAGTCTAAGGATGAGACTAAGAAACCATACAATCACTCAGAAAGAGGAGGAATTTCCTGAGAAAGATAGGGTGGTGGAAGAAATTATTCCAGAGGAAGAGGAAGAAGAGGAGGAGGAGACGTAAAATGTTATGCTTGTGGAAAGACAAGACACATGTCTTGGGAATGTCCCGAGAAAAATAAATAAGGAGGAGGTGAAGCTCACATTTCAGAAGAAAAAAGAAGAGATGTTGAAGCAGAAAGAGTAGAGGATGGAAGATCCCTAATGTGTAGTAAAGTTCTCTTAAAACCAGAGGCAGAAGTTGAAAATCCAGTGCAGAGGAACTGTCACTTCAGAACAACTTGCAAGACTAAATATAGAGTATGCAAGGCAATAATTGACAGTGGGAGCACTGATAACCTAGTATCCATAGAGATGGTGGAGAAATTGGAGCTAGAGACAACTGCACATCCGAAGCCATGAAAAGTCTCATGGTTGCAGAAAGGACACCAAGTAATGGTTACTAAACAATGCTTGGTTGAATTTAAAATAGGAGGATATAGAGATGAAATTTTTTTTGATGTAATTCCCATGGATGTATGTCATATTATGTTGGGAAGACCATGGAAGTTTGACAATAATGTCATTCAGGATAGGAAAAAAAATACATACACATTAGAGAAAAATGGTAGGGCACACATGTTGCTACCAATAGAGGAGAAGAGAGTGAAAGAGGAGGCCAACACAAGAATACTTCTCATGAGTGGGAAGGAACTCCTGAAAGAATCCAAGGAAGAATAGGAGATGCAGTTTGTTGTGGTGAGGAAACCAAGAGTTATCCTTACAAGTACTTCGATGGAGGATTTGCCTGAAGGGGTTCAGAAATTGTTGGATAAATTTGTTGATATAGTGGTGGATGAGATTCCTAACTCATTACCACCCATCAGAAGTATTAGTCACCATATTGACTTGATAATAGGAGCAAGTTTGTCAAACAAAGAAACATACAGATTGACACCTCAAGAGAATGAGGAGGTGAAGAACCAAGTCCAAGAGTTTTTAGACAAGGGTTTGGTCAGGGAAAGCTTGAGTCCATGTGCAGTACCAATTGTGTTAAGTCCAAAGAAGGATGGAGGATGGTGAATGTGTACAGAGTCAAGAGCCATTAACAAGATCACCATCAGGTATAGATTTCCTTTACCAAGAATGGATGATTTAATGGACTGTTTAATTGGAGCAAATTTCTTTTCTAAAATAGATTTGAAAAGTGGATATCACCATATCAGAATCAAAGAAGGTGATGAGTGGAAAAAATCCTTTAAGACAAATGAAGGTCTGTATGAGTGGCTTGTTATGCCATTTGGCTAAAAAATTCCCTGAGTACTTTTATGAGGCTGATGAATGAAATACTAAAAGATTTAATYGRCAAGTTTGTGGTTGTGTATCTGGATGATATACTRATCTTTAGCARGACTAAAGAAGAGAATTTGAGGCACCTGACATTAGTGATGAGGAGACTACATCAGGAGAAGTTGTTGATAAATCTGAAGAAGTCCTCTTTTATGAAGACATAAYTTATTTACWTGGGTTTTGTGATCTCTTCAAATGAACTGAAGATGGATCCATAGAAGGTGAAATATATCAAAGAATGGTTGTCACCAAGGAGMATCTTTGAAGTRAGGAACTTCCATGGATTAGCAAGCTTCTATAGGAAGTTCATCAGAGACTTCAGTGGAATTTGTGCGCCAATGATGGATATAGTGAAGAAGAAGCACAAGTATTTTAAATGGACAGAGGAAGCCGAGAATAGATTCAATATACTGAAGGAGAAAATAACATAACAACCAATTCTGGTCTTGCCGAATTTTGAAAAGACATTTCAGGTGAGATGTGACACAAGTGGAGTTGCAATTGGAGCAGTCTTGAGCCAGGACAATAGACTTGTTGTGTATTTCAGTGAGAAGCTAAATGAGACCAAGAGAAAATAATCCTCATATGATAAGGAACTTTATGCCATAATTCAATCCTTGAAGAAATGGAGGCATTATCTTGTCCCACATGAATTTGTCTTGTATAGCGATAACCAGGCTTTACAATTCATAACTAGGCAGGAAAAATTGAATCAGAGGCATGCCAAATGGGTTGAGTTTATGTAGAACTTTACTTTTTCCATAAAACATATTGTTGGGAATGCTAACAATGTTGTTGATGCATTGAGCAAGATATGTTTGATTCTGCAGGAATTCCAGGTGAAGAGCTTGGGGTTTAAACACCTTAAGGAAATGTATTGTGATGATACAGAGTTCAAGGAAGCATATGAAGAATGTATGAACCCTGTGTTGAGAGACAAAATCCAGTGGAAAAAGTACATGATTCAAGAGGGATTGTAATTCAAGAGGAATCAATTGTGCATACCAAAATGCTCAATGAGAGATAACCTTTTGAAAGAAAATCATAGTGGAGGATTGGTTGGACATTTCGACCATGATAAAACATTTGCACAGTTGAGAAGTTCATACTATTGGTGAGGTATGAGAACATAAGTGATAAAGTTTGTGAACATATGTAGAATCTACCAAATGGAAAAGGAAAGAAATAGAACACTGGATTGTATCAACCATTGCCAATACTAGAGAGGCCTTGCGATGCAATAAGCATGGATTTTGTGTTGGGCCTCTCAAGAATGCAAAGAGGATTTGATTCCATATTTGTGGTGGTGGATAGATTTTCAAAGATGGCACATTTTGTCCCATGCTAGAATACCAGTGACGCAACACATGTTGCAAATATGTTTTTCAAGGAAGTTGTAAGACTTCGCGGCCTACCCAGAAGCATTGTCTCGGACATAGACACAAAATTTGTTGGTCACTTTTGGAGATCATTGTGGAAGAAGTTGGGTACAGATTTGTCCTTCATCTCATCTTATCACCCTTAGACATATGGGAAAACTGAGGTGGTAAACAATAGTTTGGGAAAATTGTTGAGGAGTCTGGTCACTGAATGCCATAATCAGTGGGATTAGATGCTGTCACAAGCATAATTTGCATATAATGACTCACCAAACAGGAGCACTAGAAAGAGCCCATTCCAAATATTGTATGGAATGCAACCCAGGGGAGTATCTGAGTTGAGAGACTTGGAACAAAGTGATATCAGGAGCACTGGAGTGGAATATTTTGTTGCAGACATGCAAAATATCCATAGCCAGTTCAGAGGATAGTTGCAAAGTTCTAACCAGGAGTATAAACAAAGAGCTGATCAACATTGTAGAGAACTTCAGTTTGAAGTAGGAGATCAGGTTCTGGCACATCTAAGAAAAGAGAGGTTCCCTAGGGGAACATATAATAATTTAAAGATGAAAAAGATAGGAACATGTAAGATCTTAAGGAAGTTTGATGCAAACACCTACGAGATTGAGATGCCAGATGGTGTGGGCATATCACCCATATTCAATGTTTCAGACTTGTATTCTTACATAAAAGATGACACAGAGGGGTCAGAAGATCAAGAGAATATCCAGTGGGAGAAACAAATCTTTGTAGCAGAGAAGCCACAAATGGAGAAGATCGTGGATCAGAGGACTGATAAAAATATCAGGAGGAAAACCTATTTTGAATATCTAGTCNAGGAACTTCCATGGATTAGCAAGCTTCTATAGGAAGTTCATCAGAGACTTCAGTGGAATTTGTGCGCCAATGATGGATATAGTGAAGAAGAAGCACAAGTATTTTAAATGGACAGAGGAAGCCGAGAATAGATTCAATATACTGAAGGAGAAAATAACATAACAACCAATTCTGGTCTTGCCGAATTTTGAAAAGACATTTCAGGTGAGATGTGACACAAGTGGAGTTGCAATTGGAGCAGTCTTGAGCCAGGACAATAGACTTGTTGTGTATTTCAGTGAGAAGCTAAATGAGACCAAGAGAAAATAATCCTCATATGATAAGGAACTTTATGCCATAATTCAATCCTTGAAGAAATGGAGGCATTATCTTGTCCCACATGAATTTGTCTTGTATAGCGATAACCAGGCTTTACAATTCATAACTAGGCAGGAAAAATTGAATCAGAGGCATGCCAAATGGGTTGAGTTTATGTAGAACTTTACTTTTTCCATAAAACATATTGTTGGGAATGCTAACAATGTTGTTGATGCATTGAGCAAGATATGTTTGATTCTGCAGGAATTCCAGGTGAAGAGCTTGGGGTTTAAACACCTTAAGGAAATGTATTGTGATGATACAGAGTTCAAGGAAGCATATGAAGAATGTATGAACCCTGTGTTGAGAGACAAAATCCAGTGGAAAAAGTACATGATTCAAGAGGGATTGTAATTCAAGAGGAATCAATTGTGCATACCAAAATGCTCAATGAGAGATAACCTTTTGAAAGAAAATCATAGTGGAGGATTGGTTGGACATTTCGACCATGATAAAACATTTGCACAGTTGAGAAGTTCATACTATTGGTGAGGTATGAGAACATAAGTGATAAAGTTTGTGAACATATGTAGAATCTACCAAATGGAAAAGGAAAGAAATAGAACACTGGATTGTATCAACCATTGCCAATACTAGAGAGGCCTTGCGATGCAATAAGCATGGATTTTGTGTTGGGCCTCTCAAGAATGCAAAGAGGATTTGATTCCATATTTGTGGTGGTGGATAGATTTTCAAAGATGGCACATTTTGTCCCATGCTAGAATACCAGTGACGCAACACATGTTGCAAATATGTTTTTCAAGGAAGTTGTAAGACTTCGCGGCCTACCCAGAAGCATTGTCTCGGACATAGACACAAAATTTGTTGGTCACTTTTGGAGATCATTGTGGAAGAAGTTGGGTACAGATTTGTCCTTCATCTCATCTTATCACCCTTAGACATATGGGAAAACTGAGGTGGTAAACAATAGTTTGGGAAAATTGTTGAGGAGTCTGGTCACTGAATGCCATAATCAGTGGGATTAGATGCTGTCACAAGCATAATTTGCATATAATGACTCACCAAACAGGAGCACTAGAAAGAGCCCATTCCAAATATTGTATGGAATGCAACCCAGGGGAGTATCTGAGTTGAGAGACTTGGAACAAAGTGATATCAGGAGCACTGGAGTGGAATATTTTGTTACAGACATGCAAAATATCCATAGCCAGTTCAGAGGACAGTTGCAAAGTTCTAACCAGGAGTATAAACAAAGAGCTGATCAACATTGTAGAGAAATTTAGTTTGAAGTAGGAGATCAGGTTCTGGCACATCTAAGAAAAGAGAGGTTCCCTAGGGGAACATATAATAATTTAAAGATGAAAAAGATAGGAACATGTAAAATCTTGAGGAAGTTTGATGCAAACACCTACGAGATTGAGATGCCAGATGGTGTGGGCATATCACCCATATTCAATGTTTCAGACTTGTATTCTTACAGAAAAGATGACACAGAGGGGTCAGAAGATCAAGAGAATATCCAGTGGGAGAAACAAATCTTTGTAGCAGAGAAGCCACAAATGGAGAAGATCGTAGATCAGAGGACCGATAAAAATACCAGGAGGAAAACCTATTTTGAATATCTAGTCAAGTGGAGGGGACACCCAATAGAAGATGCCAATTTGAAAAATGAAGTTGATATCCAGAAGCATGGAAAGTTGATGCAGGAGCTCATGGACAGGAATCCATGAATTTTTGTCAAGGGGAGTATGATGCAGGAGAATTATTGGCAATCGCATGGAGCAAGACTTATCAACATCAAGGAATTTGTATGGGAGCTCAACGCTAGCAGTTACAATAGATATTTTGAAGTCCGCCTTAATTCAATGATGGAATTAATCTTTTGAGGCACTCTTGAATGATTACGAGTGAAGTGGGAGATTCCACTACGGCTCTGGAATGCGACTGGTCTAGATAGTTGTTAGGACAAGTTTTAGAGTAGACAAGTAGCCAAGGGGAAACCCTAAAAGTCCTTTGTGATAACTAGAAGTTTTGTACGCCCGAATAAGGAGAGTTGTTAGTCGGTAGTTGGCTGGAATAGAAATTAGGAGACGATTTTAGTAGTTTTTGTTGTTCATTTACAGTTGTAACCATTTTTCACTTATGAATATAACAGAGGAAAATTGATCCAATGCATGGTGTGAACATTGTTTTCAATTATCTTTATTATGTTTTCATGAATGAATGAATGAATCTCATTTGGAGTAGATGGAACTGTGAATGTTAGGATAAGTTTCAATTGTTTCTCTTCTGCGGAAGTGGTGCAAGGTGTGCCCGCAGAATGCAAAGAGTGTGTTGACAGAATCTGTTTCAATTCTGAAGCTCAGAAGAGATAACAAGAAACTTTCCCTTTGTAAGGAGTACAAAGAGATTGGTGCAAGGCGTGCACAGTCGTCCGCAAGACTCTGAACCTTGCATGAAGATATGGTACAAGGAGTGCATAGATCCGAGATTTGACTAAGCATCGAAGAGTCAGGAAAGGAGAATGCCAGGAAGGTGAGAGGAATTTCTCTTTGAGAAATCCTTCGTAATCTGAGTTATCGAATCCCTAAAAACTAAGGTGTGCACGGGAAGTTGAAGTCTTAACGAGACCAAGCTCAGGAGGGGTAAAAATTTTCATAAGTGTTAAAGAGATCCAAGAATCAGACTCGTCGAAGGAGCTAAGGTTCGAGACCTTTGAACACCCGGAAGTTCTTCTAGCTCTGAAGATATCGTAAGTAGAGGGGGGGAAATATCTCAGCCGTTCAATCTGAACGCTAGATAATTGGAACCGTCCATTGAGAGGGACATGTGGAAAACAACTAGAGTTTTGCTGACATCACACTTTTAAGGAGTCAAAGGGTAGAACAATAAGAATTCATGAAGCCCAAATCTGCGACTTGATCTGAGTCATTGGATCCAAGAGAGATCTGAACCATTAATTGTCCAGGGTGAAATATCAACATTTCAGGGATCAAAGGATCGAAGGTGACAAGTCTTTCGACTTTGCAATATGCAAAGTCCCGAAATCATTGTGATGGTCAGTTCAGAGGAGAGGTCAGGATCCGTTGATCCAGTGCCATCATGATTTCGGCTATCTGGGGAACGAATGCAAGGGAACTCCGAAGTCGCGAAGCGTGAAACGTCGACTTGATCATAGTTGTCAATCAAGGGAAGATCTAGATCGTAGATCTTGGGTCATCACGATTTCGGCTATCGGGCGAATGGAGGTAGAAACATTCCTAGGGTCGTGAAAAGAAAAACCACTACGTGTCTTTCACTCGAGCACATGGTCACCGCCAGTGGTCACAAGGGAGAAAGGGCTTAGAAGAGAGGAGCTAGCACCCATTTTCTTTGAGGTTCAAAAAACTCTTGGGAGAGAAGCCACAGGTCTCCGGTGACCTGCGCCTTTGGGGAAAAGGACCTTTGTAAGTGGGTTTGGGGTCTAGCAGAAACCGGAGAGTCAATCAGACTTAGTATCTTGATTGATCCTAGACTGGGAGGTTGCACGACCCTTAGGAGAGAAGGGGGGTCTGCATCATTCGACAACACAAGTATTCTAACAGAGGACAAACACCTTCAGTGACCACTCAAACAACTAGATAAAATATCAAAACACCGATCTTTTGATGTGGTAAAACCCGTACGGGGAAACATCCACAGCCCCAGCCAATGCGACCACTTGGAGAAGTTTATTAATTCAAAAGAAAAATATTACAGAGATATTTTACAAGAGAGTTTCTCACAATCAATCATCGACAAATGACCCTCCATGCTCTTTAAATAGAGATCATGGACCAATTGGGTGTTAAGACACAGATCAATGTCCATTAAGATCGAGGAGAATATGAATCATTGAATCACTCTATGTCGGGAGCATATCATGACAATCATATTTCCTAACTACAAATGCATACTAATGCATACTAAAGAAACACACTAAGAAACACACTTTTACCAAACGACACATTAGACCAAGTAGATCTTAACTAACTCCTAAGTTTATAAATATCCTAACAAACACCACATATGATTATTATGACTCATTGGTCTCAGTTACATCCATTTCCCTACTTGTAGGACCAAAATCCCATCTTTTCCTCCCTAAAAATACTTTAAAAAACCCCATCTTGGCTCAAAAAATAATAAATGTCAACTTTTCAGGTGGAGTTGATCGGTTCCCTAGGTTCCTGACCTCCTATATCCTGTCCATAACTACTCCAACTATAAAAAATGAGTATAAATTACATCCTTGGGGTGGAGGAAAAATATAATAGAGAAATTCATCCTTATGTTGGAATTTTCATTATAGTCCTGCAAGTGCCCTTTTCCCCTTGCATATGAGTTTGTCCTTCCCATCTGAAAACCCTTTTTTTTTCAGAAGTTGTGCTTTTCTTATCTTGTCAGGAAGAAATTATTTTCCTTCCCTGGACCTATTTGAGAACAAAGTTTTGGAGGTCTTGTTTACGATCTCTCGCCTTGGGTGGAGGAACTTGGAGCCCAGTTTCGGGATCGTGTCATAGTGGTTATAGGTTGTAACCAACTTTTATGATGTTCATAATAAAATATCTCTCATTCTCGTCCATTTCATTCTTTGATTCATGTTTTCAATAGATTAAATATATCTTGATTTGAATCCATTATGAAAATTGAAATGACCATGTTTAGTTAGTTATTAGATAATGACATGTTTGTAGTTGCTTGTTTCTTTGTTTGTAGGAAATTTTAGAGGATCATTGTGAAAGAGTTCTGGAGCGAAATCCTTTGAAAAGGATCAACATCAAACGTCGAAATCCAAGTTCATTCTCTTCTACTTCCTTTGAAAGTTAGTTATTGCAAAGTATTTACTTTTAATTGATTTCTTGATTTGAGTTTGAGAGTGGTGTTTTAGGGTATTTCTCTATTGTGGCCCTGACCCATAGCCATAAGACTTAGTTTTCCATAACATTGGCCCATGTGATCCCATATCTATCCTTCTTTTCTCATTGGTTTCCTCATGTGTGCTTGATCCTCCCTCCATCTACCCACATTGACAAGTTCTTCATGACAGTTTCGTTGGCTTGGGTGATCTTGAAGGGGCTCATCTCCTTGGCGACCTCCATCACCTTCAATAATAATGTTTCTATATGGCTTAGGTAGTCTAGGAAGTGAGCATTAATGGTTCTTTCATCATCATATCTCTCATCCGACCTCTAAATTTAAACTTGGATTTCCTCTAGACCCACACTCATTCTATTCTCGACGACACCATTCTCGTGTTTTTTAGTTGTCTCGTTTACCATGACTTTGAGTTCCACATTCCTCATGGTCTTCTCAACTATTCTTTTGCAATGTCTAGCAGTCAGAATAGTTGGATCTTTCGTATAGATGAGATGGAGTAGGATATCAAATACCTTTGGAATTTTTTCTGGGCAATCCAAGAAAGAGTATGCAGTCTCTCTACCAAAGTCTTGATTGTTCTTAAACTCTCTCTCCAACTCAAGAAATCCATTCAAATCCTCCAAGATGAAGGAAATTCCATATGTCTCCAGATAGAAGTTGTGTAGGCCCACCCGATCCTTTGCGACAGTAACATGGAGGAGGTGGTCAATTCCAAGGTTGCATATCCATGCACTTTCTCTGTCCCTCTATCAGACCTCAGTTCCATGCTTATTTCATCAAATAGGGTTGATTCAGCCTCAAAATCTAAGTCTCCCCCTCATATGTAATGCAATGTTTAGTTTGGTTATGTTTAGGTGTGTGTTTTTTTTTCCAAAATTTACACAGTACGAACTCCGAAAATGAGCTATGTATGTAAACTTGTAGTTAAACTTGTTTTGAAGCATCAAAGTGGCTGGTTAATGACCTAGTGGTTAGATTTTTGTAATATGTTGAAATTTTGGATTCCCTCTATACATACTTCTAGTTCTTTTGAAACCTTTACTTAATATAAAACCAAGGTAAAAATACGAGGATTATAACTTCACGAGACCATTTTTGGAGTTGAATTTTTAATATAATGTTTGATATAAAGCACATGAACAAAAGGTTATATATATATATATATATA
>JZKD02S2276851.1:19693-35144 GCA_000966675.3 Picea glauca | reverse complement strand
TCCTGGGAAACCCTCAAGGGGAAGAAAACCCAGCAAAACTTCCTTAATATAGATAGCCAATACAATGCCAAGATAATGAACCAAACAACACAAAAATTCCTCTCCCAAGGATGCAACTCTCTCTCTCTTCCTTCTTCGGCAACTGGTAACTGCAGCTTCCTTCAATACTTGCGCACTAGATGAGTAAGTTGAGTGTGTGTCTAAATAAGGTGCTGGCCTCTCTTATTTATACAATTCTGGCATGTGTGGAAGTGTCTCTTCACTAGCGGGGCCGACCTCTTCTTCTGGGTGGTTATAACCACCTTTAATATATTATGGGGCCGACTTCTTATTTAGCCTATTACAATTAGGGTTTGACCAATCCGCAAAAGGGGATTTGGTCAATTACAATGCCTGACATGATCAATCCACAAAAGGGGATTGATCTAATCAATAATAAATATATTTTATCTTTATCCACAAAAGGGGATACGAATATTTGTTGCAGTTACACAATATTTTAACATTGTATAGGGACTTCCCTCACAAGGCTAAAATAATGAGGATTGTCCAAAATCTTCAGGAAACTTTAATAGTGGAAGACATGGGACGAAACATGCCAAGGACTTATGTAGCCTTGGACAACAAGAAAGAAAAGTATTAGTCTTTCGTGATTGGAGTGGAAAGTAAGATTGATAACCGACCCATAAAAAAATTAATTGATTATGGATCTAGCCATAGTTACATAAACTCTAACATTGTTGAAATATTTCACTTACAAAGGAGTAAGCATAAGAAATCTTGGTTAGTTCAGTTAGCCACATGGGCTAAGGGCAAAATTAGTGAGTCGGTTAAAGATTGCCCAATAGACATGAATGGTCGAATGGTATGTTATTCTTTTAAAGATTGTTGTTCGTGAGCAAGAAATATGGAACCTTAAGGTTGTGTATTGATTTTAGACAGCTAAATAAGGTTATCATAAAGAACAAGTACCCCTTGCCAAGGATTGATGATCCATTTGATCAGTTGAAAGGTGCAAGAATATTTTCCAAGATTGACTTGATATCAAACTATAATCAAGTGAGGATAAAGGAAGATGTTAGCAAGACAATATTTAGGACAAGATACAAGCATTATGAATTCATGGTAGTGTCATTTGGGCTATAAAAATCCCTAGCTATTTTCATGTGCTTGATGAATGGAGTGTTCAGGGAATACCTGGACAAGTTTGTAATCGTGTTCTTGGATGACATACTCATCTATTCAAAGATATAAGAAGAACATGAGCAACATTTAAGAATGGTGCTAAATGTTTTGAGAGAGCATAAGTTGTATGCCAAGTTAAGTAAGTTCATCTTTTATTAGAAGAAGATTCACTACTTGAAGCATATTATTTTAGCAGATGGGATAACAGTTGATCCTGAGAAAATAGAAGCCATTAGAGGGTGGTCAATACCAAGAAATGCAACATAGATCAAATCATTCATGGATCTTGGGAGTTATTACTGAAGATTTATAAAAGGATTTTCAAAGATTGCAAGCTCAATCACTTATTTACAAAAGAAGGGAGTGGAATTTGAATGGACTTCCAAGTGTGAAGAGAGCTTTCAGCAACTGAAAGATAGTTTGACAAGTGTGACAATATTAAAGATTGCAGGTCGGAAAAATATTGTGTGGTGTGCTATGATGCATGCAAGGAAAGGATCAATGGAGTCTTCACTCAAAAGAAACATGTGGTATGCTATGAGTCCCAAAAATTAAAAGAGCATGAAAGGAATTATGCTACACATGACTTGGAATTAGCAGCCATTGTTCATGAACTAAAAGTGTTGACACATTACCTCATGGAGAGAAGATTTGAGCTAAGGACATAGCACTTTGGTCTGAAATATTTGTTTGGATAGCCCACTTTAAGTGCCAAACAAATTAGATGGCTCAAATTTGTTTGTGAATATGACTTTGAAATTAAACATATCAAAGGAAAATAAAACCAGGTGGTTGATGCAACCAACAGGAGAGTGCATGAGATGCATTCTACAACCATCAAAATGTACATATTTGATTTAAAAGACAGAATTTTAGAGGCTACAAATTCAGATCAACATTATTTAAAAATAAAAGAAACATTTCAACTGGGTAATTTTTAGCATAAATTTAAATATTACGAGTTGAAAGAGGATGGAATGCTCATGTACAAAGGCAAGGTATTTTTGTTGAATTCAAGAGAAGCTAGAAAATATAGTGCTGAGAGAAATTAACAATGTGTTATATACTGTACACCTAGGATATCATAAATCAATTGCAGTTGTAACAAGCCAATACTTTTGGCCGGGAATGAAGAAGGAAGTGGCTAATTATACAACTAGGTGTCTAGAGTGCCAGAAACTGAAGACTAAACATAGACATCCAACCGGACTATTGCAACTATTTCCCATTCCATAATGGAAGTGGGAAGTTGTTACGATGGAATTTATCACTAAATTACCCAAAACAATGAAGCAACATGATTTCATCATGGTAGTGGTGAACAAATTGACTAAGGCTGCACATTTTATTCTAATGAAGACTACACACAAGGCAACAAATATAGTAGAGATCTACATGAAAGAAGTTGTCAGGGTACATGGAGTTCCCAAGGAAATAGTTTCATATAGAGATCCTAAGTTTAATCCAATTTTGGAAGTTTTTTTCAAGGGCTCTGGGACAAATTTAAATCTCAGTATAGTGTATCACCCAAAATCAGATGGGAAAACAGAGAAAACCAACAAAACAATCAAAGACATGCTCAGAATGTATGTGATGGACCAACCATCAAAATGGGAGGATTACATCCACTTAGTTGAAATTTATTACAATAATGGGTATCAAGACTTATTTAAAATGAACCCATTTTAAGCATTGTATGGCAAGAAGTGTAACACACCAGTGAGCTGGGATAACCCAGCAAACAGAGCCATCATTGGGCCAGATTTGTTGAAGAAAATGGAATAGCAAATGATAAAGATCTAGCATAATTTAATCGCTGCCCAGGACAACAAAAATGTTATGCAGACAAGAATGGGGTTTTCAGATATTTTAAAGCAGACGAACATGTATTTTTAAAAGAGAAAGCGAAGAGAAGTTTTATAAGATTGGATTGCTTCCCAAAGTTGGTAGCAAGATATTGTGGTCCTTTTGAAATATTAAAAAATATAGGGCCAGTTGCATACATGTTAGCATTGTCTGCATCCATGAGAGTGCATAATGTATTTCATGTGTCATTATTAAAGAAATATGTGTCTGACCCTAACCACATAATTGATTGGACTATGATCCATGTGGAATACGAAGGGGATTTTCGGGTGGAACCAATATGCATCCTATACTGAAAATTTAAATTGCTTAGGAACAAAGCTATAGGCCTGGTAAAGATTCAATGGACATGCCATGGTCCTGATTATGTAACATGGGAGCATGAAGAAACTATGCAAGAGGATTACCCACAAATTTTTGTCAATTTTGAAGAAAATAGAAGCTAAAATTGCAAGACTCTATTTTGGGTAGTTAAAGTTCGAGAACCACGTTTTAGAGTCCTATCCAATGTGCACTGAGGGCCCTGATGACATATCCCGATGGACTGAAGGTGGTAAGGGGGGTACATTCCTTAGTTCAGCGAGTTGAGAGGAACAAGATATTATGGATGGAATTGTTGTTGGAGGGTAAACATATTGCAGAATTTTTGTTTTCTTAATACTATGATGTAAAATTTGTATCTGTATATTGGCATAATGTTGTGCACCCATGACGATGCACAATTGTAGGGGAGGTGGGATGTAACTTCCCTACTATAATCCCCAGTTTAATTAATTCCTAATGTAGATATGAAATGTGGATACAACCGAGTGATGTAATATGCAAAGTGTTTTTCCAAATTTTAATAAATAAAATGTGATGCCAACGGCTGGGGGACATGGACAGAGATGGGGGTTGAGTTTTCCACAAGAGATGGGAGTGTCTAAGAGTAGTCCAAGGGGGGAATTATTTATAGGTATTTATCCAATTCCACATTCCTGAATTTTATAATCATTATGTATAAACCTTTTATTTTATGTTTGAGTGTATGAGAGCCCAATCATTGAATACATGTAAGAGGGTGGGTGTGAGAAGTCACATCCCATAGTTATTGGAAGCATGGCGATGAAGTAAAATCAACATTGGAGAGTGTGAGAGTCAACTTGATTGGGGAAAAGAGAAGAAATTTGTATGGGCAAAATAGGCAGTTTTGGACAATCATGCTTTTGCATGAGTAGGGGTAGAACAAGGGAAAAGAGGAGTTATGGAGGGAAAATTTTGGAGTGTTTTTGGAGCTGTTGAAGACTAGATAAACAAGTTTTCAGGTTTGCAAAAGAACTAGGTTGTCAATCCTAAATAATGAACTCTTGTGTGAGTTTCATTATAACAACAAATGATTGTTGTTGTTTTACTGGTAGTTTTCCTAGTAGTGAGTTCCCAGTAGTGAGATTTTTGTTTACCTATGCCAGAGAAACCCTAATAAATGAATGGGATGCCTGGTGGACTAATATTATTGAAGGGGTATTGTAATGTCCCCAACTAGGATGGGTGGAAATATTATGTTTATTGCCTAATTGTTTTTTCTTTGTGTGATTTTATCAAACAGTTTGTTGAAAATACCTTATAAACAATTTGCATATGTCTCATAAATATGAATATTGTTAAATGCATCACATGCATTCATTACACAAATAATTGAGAACACAACCATGGCATATTTATTATGGTATGAGAACCTGAATCAAAACAATCCAAAGATCACTAATGGTTGTCACAACAACTGCTAAACCCTCCCGAACACAACAGATCTATTGGTTGCAAGCAACTATAATATCTACTAACATATAAAAAATCAAGAAACCTGGTGATGATGCCAAAACCTTCTCAAGTTGTATACTACTCTAACTCCCAGTCCTCACCGATGTTGTTTTGATATGCTCCTGAATACTCACTGAAGTAATACGACCGCCTGTATCCAACACAAGTCTGCAATCTTAAATTATAGAGGCCTTGCGTGATGTGGTTGGACTCCTAGCGGGGGCTCACGAGACACCCTATAATCAACCTGCGAGGTCATCCTATATCAGGATTTCTCATAAACCCTCCTCACACTTGCAAATTCTAAGTACAGCCTCCTCCGAAAGATTCGTCAATCTCATGCACAAGCCAATATATGTCCAACTGAAAAAAGAAACCGCCAATATAGAAGCTCAAATGGAAATCTTGGATGGATTCCCCTCTTGTCTAGGCTCCAATGGAAATAAAATATTTTAAAGTGGGCGAACATGTATTTTTAAAAGAGAAAGCGAATAGAAGTTTTATAAGATTGGATTGCTTCCCAAAGTTGGTAGCAAGATACTGTGTTCCTTTTGAAATATTAGAAAATATACGACCAGTTCATACATGTTAGCATTGTCTGCATCCATGAGAGTTCATAATGTATTTCATGTGTCATTATTAAAGAAATGTGTGCCTGACCTTAACCACATAATTGATTGGACCGTGATCTAGGTGGAATATGAAGGGGATTTTTGGGTGGAACCAGTACACATCCTGGACCAGAAAGTTAGATTGCTTAGGAACAAAGATATAGGCCTGATAAAGGTTCAATGGACCTTCTATGGTCCTGAAGATGTAACATGGGAGCACGAAGAAACAATGCGAGAGGAATACCCACAATTTTTTGTCAATTTTGAAGAAACTAGAAGCTAAAATTGCAAGACTCCATTTTGGGTAGTTAAAGTTTTAGAACCACATTTCAGAGTCCTGACC
The DNA here is from genome assembly GCA_000966675.3 of Picea glauca. NCBI lineage: Eukaryota > Viridiplantae > Streptophyta > Pinopsida > Pinales > Pinaceae > Picea > Picea glauca. The sequence continues at coordinate 29,342 of JZKD02S2276851.1, read as the reverse complement.
AACGTGCATTGAGTGCCCTAAAAAAATGGTATAGCCCAATGGAATGAAGGCGATGAAGGGGGTACATTCCTTGGGTCAGCGGGTTGAGAGGAACAAGAGATTATGGATGGAACTATTGTTGGAGGGTAAACATATTGCATATTTTTTGTTTTCTAAATACTATGATGTAAAATTTGTATATGTATATCGACATAATGTTGTGCACCGAGGACGATACACAATTGTAGGGGAGTGTAACACACCAAGTTTTGAACCCCATTTTAAATAATGTATTGTTACAATGTTGAGAGGCCAGAGTGCCCAAACAATTATTAAAAGGCCAGTGTGCCCAAGACATGTAATGTTTTTTATCATTATTAANCAAACAAATTAGATGGCTCAAATTTGTTTGTGAATATGACTTTGAAATTAAACATATCAAAGGAAAATAAAACCAGGTGGTTGATGCAACCAACAGGAGAGTGCATGAGATGCATTCTACAACCATCAAAATGTACATATTTGATTTAAAAGACAGAATTTTAGAGGCTACAAATTCAGATCAACATTATTTAAAAATAAAAGAAACATTTCAACTGGGTAATTTTTAGCATAAATTTAAATATTACGAGTTGAAAGAGGATGGAATGCTCATGTACAAAGGCAAGGTATTTTTGTTGAATTCAAGAGAAGCTAGAAAATATAGTGCTGAGAGAAATTAACAATGTGTTATATACTGTACACCTAGGATATCATAAATCAATTGCAGTTGTAACAAGCCAATACTTTTGGCCGGGAATGAAGAAGGAAGTGGCTAATTATACAACTAGGTGTCTAGAGTGCCAGAAACTGAAGACTAAACATAGACATCCAACCGGACTATTGCAACTATTTCCCATTCCATAATGGAAGTGGGAAGTTGTTACGATGGAATTTATCACTAAATTACCCAAAACAATGAAGCAACATGATTTCATCATGGTAGTGGTGAACAAATTGACTAAGGCTGCACATTTTATTCTAATGAAGACTACACACAAGGCAACAAATATAGTAGAGATCTACATGAAAGAAGTTGTCAGGGTACATGGAGTTCCCAAGGAAATAGTTTCATATAGAGATCCTAAGTTTAATCCAATTTTGGAAGTTTTTTTCAAGGGCTCTGGGACAAATTTAAATCTCAGTATAGTGTATCACCCAAAATCAGATGGGAAAACAGAGAAAACCAACAAAACAATCAAAGACATGCTCAGAATGTATGTGATGGACCAACCATCAAAATGGGAGGATTACATCCACTTAGTTGAAATTTATTACAATAATGGGTATCAAGACTTATTTAAAATGAACCCATTTTAAGCATTGTATGGCAAGAAGTGTAACACACCAGTGAGCTGGGATAACCCAGCAAACAGAGCCATCATTGGGCCAGATTTGTTGAAGAAAATGGAATAGCAAATGATAAAGATCTAGCATAATTTAATCGCTGCCCAGGACAACAAAAATGTTATGCAGACAAGAATGGGGTTTTCAGATATTTTAAAGCAGACGAACATGTATTTTTAAAAGAGAAAGCGAAGAGAAGTTTTATAAGATTGGATTGCTTCCCAAAGTTGGTAGCAAGATATTGTGGTCCTTTTGAAATATTAAAAAATATAGGGCCAGTTGCATACATGTTAGCATTGTCTGCATCCATGAGAGTGCATAATGTATTTCATGTGTCATTATTAAAGAAATATGTGTCTGACCCTAACCACATAATTGATTGGACTATGATCCATGTGGAATACGAAGGGGATTTTCGGGTGGAACCAATATGCATCCTATACTGAAAATTTAAATTGCTTAGGAACAAAGCTATAGGCCTGGTAAAGATTCAATGGACATGCCATGGTCCTGATTATGTAACATGGGAGCATGAAGAAACTATGCAAGAGGATTACCCACAAATTTTTGTCAATTTTGAAGAAAATAGAAGCTAAAATTGCAAGACTCTATTTTGGGTAGTTAAAGTTCGAGAACCACGTTTTAGAGTCCTATCCAATGTGCACTGAGGGCCCTGATGACATATCCCGATGGACTGAAGGTGGTAAGGGGGGTACATTCCTTAGTTCAGCGAGTTGAGAGGAACAAGATATTATGGATGGAATTGTTGTTGGAGGGTAAACATATTGCAGAATTTTTGTTTTCTTAATACTATGATGTAAAATTTGTATCTGTATATTGGCATAATGTTGTGCACCCATGACGATGCACAATTGTAGGGGAGGTGGGATGTAACTTCCCTACTATAATCCCCAGTTTAATTAATTCCTAATGTAGATATGAAATGTGGATACAACCGAGTGATGTAATATGCAAAGTGTTTTTCCAAATTTTAATAAATAAAATGTGATGCCAACGGCTGGGGGACATGGACAGAGATGGGGGTTGAGTTTTCCACAAGAGATGGGAGTGTCTAAGAGTAGTCCAAGGGGGGAATTATTTATAGGTATTTATCCAATTCCACATTCCTGAATTTTATAATCATTATGTATAAACCTTTTATTTTATGTTTGAGTGTATGAGAGCCCAATCATTGAATACATGTAAGAGGGTGGGTGTGAGAAGTCACATCCCATAGTTATTGGAAGCATGGCGATGAAGTAAAATCAACATTGGAGAGTGTGAGAGTCAACTTGATTGGGGAAAAGAGAAGAAATTTGTATGGGCAGAATAGGCAGTTTTGGACAATCATGATTTTGCATGAGTAGGGGGAGAACAAGGGAAAAGAGGAGCTATGGAGGGAAAATTTTGGAGTGTTTTTGGAGCTATTGAAGACTAGATAAACAATTTTTCGGGTTTGCAAAAGAACTAGGTTGTCAATCCTAAATAATGAACTCCTGTGTGAGTTTCATTATAACAACAAATGATTGTTGTTGTTTTACTGGTAGTTTTCCTAGTAGTGAGTTCCCAGTAGTGATATTTTTGTTTACCTATGCCAGAGAGACCCTAATAAATGAATGGGATGCCTGGTGGACTGATATTATTGAAGGGGTATTGTAATGTCCCCAACTAGGATGGGTGGAAATATTATGTTTATTGCCTAATTGTTTTTTTCTTTGTGTGATTTTATCAAACAGTTTGTTGAAAATACCTTATAAACAGTTTGCATATGTCTCATAAATAGAAATATTGTTAAACACATCACATGCATCCATTACACAAATAATTGAGAACACAACCATGGCATATTTATTATGGTATGAGAACCTGAATCAAAACAATCCAAAGATCACTAATGGTTGTCACAACAACTGCTAAACCCTCCTGAACACAACAGATCTATTGGTTGCAAGCAACTATAATATCTACTAACATATAAAAAATCAAGAAACCTGATGATGATGCCAAAACCTTCTCAAGTTGTATACTACTCTAAGTCCCAGTCCTCACCGATGTTGTTTTGATATGCTCCTGAATACGCACTGAAGTAATACGACCGCCTATATCCAACATAAGTCTGCAATCTTAAATTATAGAGGCCTTGTGTGATGTGGTTGGACTCCTAGCGGGGGCTCACGGGACACCCTATAATCAACCTACGAGGTCATCCTATATCGGGATTACTCATAAACCCTCCTCACACTTGCAAATTCTAAGTACAACCTCCTCCGAAAGATTCGTCAATCTCCTGCACAAGCCAATATATGTCCAACTGAAAAAATAAACTGCCAATATAGAAGCTCAAATGGAAATCCTGGATGGATTCCCCTCTTGTCTAGGCTTCAATGGAAATAAAATATTTTAAAGTGGGCAAACATGTATTTTTAAAAGAGAAATCGAAGAGAAGTTTTATAAGATTGGATTGCTTCCCAAAGTTGGTAGCAAGATACTGTGTTCCTTTTAAAATATTAGAAAATATACGGCCAGTTCATACATGTTAGCATTGTCTGCATCCATGAGAGTTCATAATGTATTTCATGTGTCATTATTAAAGAAATGTGTGCCTGACCTTAACCACATAATTGATTGGACCGTGATCTAGGTGGAATATGAAGGGGATTTTTGGGTGGAACCAGTACACATCCTGGACCAGAAAGTTAGATTGCTTAGGAACAAAGATATAGGCCTGATAAAGGTTCAATGGACCTTCTATGGTCCTGAAGATGTAACATGGGAGCACGAAGAAACAATGCGAGAGGAATACCCACAATTTTTTGTCAATTTTGAAGAAACTAGAAGCTAAAATTGCAAGACTCCATTTTGGGTAGTTAAAGTTTTAGAACCACATTTCAGAGTCCTGACCAACGTGCATTGAGTGCCCTAAAAAAATGGTATAGCCCAATGGAATGAAGGCGATGAAGGGGGTACATTCCTTGGGTCAGCGGGTTGAGAGGAACAAGAGATTATGGATGGAACTATTGTTGGAGGGTAAACATATTGCATATTTTTTGTTTTCTAAATACTATGATGTAAAATTTGTATATGTATATCGACATAATGTTGTGCACCGAGGACGATACACAATTGTAGGGGAGTGTAACACACCAAGTTTTGAACCCCATTTTAAATAATGTATTGTTACAATGTTGAGAGGCCAGAGTGCCCAAACAATTATTAAAAGGCCAGTGTGCCCAAGACATGTAATGTTTTTTATCATTATTAATAAATACATGGTTGGTTGCTAGATGGACAAGGACTAGAGTTATAGGGGGCTATGATTCCACAAGAGAGGGGGCTTGAGGGGCTAATTGTTTATTCCTATTTTAATTACCCTTTTTGTCTAAGGAAGGGGATCAGTTACATGAGCTTCTCGGGGAAGGCCGAGAGGTTCTTGATTCCCCCTGAGAGATACTTAAACCCATCCCTAGTCTAATTGTGGGGTTGGTCGTTGGTCGATGTTCATTGGTCGTTGGCTCGTCCACTCCTTCCCTTCTGCATTTTGTACCATTCTTTCCCCCACGCCCTTCCATGCACTCACTTATCCATCCATTGATCCATCATCACCTGCACCTTGGCTTGGTAAAGGGAAAGGAACTGCTAAGAATTATCCACGGGATAGTTGGTTGTAATGGTCATTGGTGCAATCCAACCATGACTTGGGGCCTGCATGTCTGAGATGTGTTGGCCTGTGCCTTGTTTTTGTCACAACTGCGAGTCCTGAGAGTTCAGCATTAATATTCTCAACCAGTTGTGCTGGAGGCCCCAAAATAAAGGAGAAGGATTGCCTAAGAGACTGCGTGGCAGAGAAGGGTGGAGGTCCATACTCTTGGGCAGTACAGGCTAGGTAGAAGAGAGCTGGGTACTTGGATTGTTGTGGGTGCTGGGAAACCTGTGAGAGCTTGAGAGCTGACTGGTTTGGGAACCCAAGTACACTCTGGAACCATCCTTGTGGATTCATAGCCCTGGCTTGGGGGTGACACTGTTGTTGAGATTTGGAGCAGTGGTGTCTACAGTTGGGTGGAACATCCTTGGTCTGTAGCTAGTTGGTGTCACCTTTTTATAAAGATAAGTGCTCTCTGTTGTGAAATTATTATCTATGTATGAATGTATTCCACTGTGTATTTTAATTATCGTCTAAGTAAATATTAGATTATGCATGCTTGCTGGATATTGTTGTGCATGTCGCTAAATCTTGTATCTTATGCATTCTTATTAATTAAAGAAGGTATCAGTAAGAGTACGAAGTCTAAGGGTGGGCTTGAAGGTAGCATGCCCCAGCCTGTGGGTGGCTGCGAATGTTACAGATTGGTATCATAGCTTTTGGTTGAAACACCGGGCCGATATGGGCCGGGTCTATTGGTTAGAGTCTCGGGGTCGAGATTGAACTCTGACCGTGAAGTTAAAAAGCTCAGGAGGAATGGCATTGCAGAATCTACGTAGGAGATAGAATTTCAAAGACCCGTTGTAAGGGGTTTGAAGGATCGTGACTGTACCCCTTCGAATTCGGGAGTGATCGCCACTGTAAGATCAGGAGAGATCCAAGATCGTTGGATCGAAAGATGGGTGAACAAGGGTCATTTGATGAAAAGGAAGCAAGGGCTAAGGTCACAATCGTCAGATTCCATTGGAGAGTGAGATCAATAGACATAAGGCATTATGGGGAACCAAGTTGCACGAGAGATAATTTCCTAAGGCGGTCTCACAATCCAAACCACGGTTTCACCAAGGGGTTACGTGTCAGCATCAAGAGAATTGTGGGGCAAAAAGCGGGTTACTCCAAACCATCGATGCGTGCACCTGCAAATGGAAAGGCATGTAATGATGTGACTTGCTAGTGCTCGATCATTGAAACTATAAATAGACGAAGTAGCTAGGGACTGTCGATCCATAGGAGGACACACGTCAACTAATCGTGTGCTCCGGGTGAAAGCACTCCGGGAAAGAGCGAGCGAGGAGAATTTGAGAATTGACATTTCTGAAATCTGAAGACCCGAAGAAATCGTAGTCGTCGATCCATGTGAGACACACGTCAGTAGATCGCGAGCTTTAGATAAAAACATTTTGGAAAAAGTTGAGGTTTGAGTTTTCCAAAGTCTGAAGGCCCGAAGGAATGGTAGTCATTGATCCTTGAAGCGGTAACTTCTAAAGTCCCGAAGTTCAGGGTTAAAATGGGTCGTCTGATAAGGGAGACACATGGTGGCAGTTTGGTCGATTCAGGAAATCGGAGTTTGGGAGAATTGGAAGAGTGCTAGAGTGGAAACTCCCGAAGTCCTGAAGCCCAAAGAGTTGAAGTGGTGGGGCACAATGATGTCACCAGGAGGTGATGTGGACCCCGAAATTTCTGAAGTGATGTGGCTTGCGGACGTCATTGGGGATGATGTGGACACATGGGATGTGCACCACGTGCCAGTAAGTTTTGAGCATGCGGATGATTGAAATGTCAGATAGGACATGACACATGTCACCCGCCTTATTGGACCACGTGTCTGCTTATAGTATTTCGCTAAGTGGCGACAGATCGTGGACTTCAAAGAAATTTCTCCGAGAGTTTTCAGTTGAGAGTTGAAACTTTTGAAGCCCGGAGAGCCGGAGACCCGAAGTAAATGTCGAGTGTCAGATCATCTGAAGTAGACCTGAACAGTCAAATCAGGAGAACAGGTGGCATGAGGCTATGGATTCCAGGTAAGGAACCAAAGTAAACAGTGATCGTCGTATCATCCGAAGTAATTCCCCACCATCCTATTCAAGAGGACGTGTGGCAGAATCCCATGTATTTCGAGGGAAGTAAAGTTTGAGACTTGAGAATTCCAAAGTTTGAAATTCTGAAATGACCACAACCGTCGATCTAGGAGAGGTAAATCGAAACTGTTGGTTCCCAAGAGGTAGATCTCGGTCATCCATTTAGAACCACCTTCAAGATCGCGAGATCAGCGGTCACCTCACATTGCGGGGACAGGTCGCAATCGAGACCACGGTTTTGGCAAAAGGACACGTGGTGGCTCGAGGTGAATTGCGGGGTGAAAATTAGTTTGGTTCTAAACCACCTTTGAGCATGGACGCAATCGTGCATCTGTGTGAGGTCACCGCCTAAGGTCACATCTAAGGAGGGGCCAAGAGAAAAGGAGCTAGTGCTAACTCTAAGATTTTTGCAAGGGCGAAGGAGAAGGTTGAAGGGGCCATCAGACCTGCGCCTGAAAAACTGGAAGGGCCTGTGTCTAGATATAGAGTGAAACCATCAAGGTTTCAGAGAGCCAATTCGGCTCGGGATTGAAGACCCTTGATCGGGAAGTTGTGCATCTGTATGAGAGAAGGGGGTTTGCATTAAAAAGTAAAAGGAACTATATCATTGCTGAGGATTTTGTTTATCGTATGCATAATTCTAACAAAATAGTGGCTTGCACATTTGTTACATACGCCCAAGTGTTTCACCTTGGGGAGCACCAATACTTTTTGTCAAAAAGAAGGATGGAACCTTGAGGCTGTGTATTGACTTCTGACAGCTGAACAAGTACACTATAAAGAACAAGTATCCTCTACCCCGAATTGATGACCTCTTTGATCAGCTAGGAGGAGCAAATATATTTTCAAAAATTGACCTGAGGGCAGGATACCATCAAGTAAGAATCAAGAAAGAAGACATTCATAAGACAACCTTTAGGACCAGGTATGGATATTATGAATTTGTAGTGGTTCCATTTGGAATAACCAATGCACCAGTTGTATTCATGTGCTTAATGAATGGCATATTCATAAATTATTTGGATAAGTTTTTCATAATATTCCTAGATGGCATACTTATCTATTCTAAGTTTGAAGAGGAGCGTGAACATCACTTAAGATTGGTATTGCAAGTATTGATAGAACACCAATTGTATGCCAAGTTGAGTAAGTGTTATTTCTATCAAAATCAGATCCATTACTTGGGACACGCTATTTTAGAGCAAGGCATAACAGTAGATCCAGAGAAGATCGAAGCCATTAGAGGATGGCCAACACCCATAAATGTGTCAAATGTTAGATCTTTTATGGGATTAGCTAGCTACTATAGAAGGTTCATAGTAGGGTTCTCTAATATTGCTCATCCCATCACTTCTTTGCAAAAGAATGGAACTAAATTTGAATGGACACTCAAGTGTGAAAAATAATTTTAATCTATTGAAGGAATTACTTACTAGTGCACCTGTGTTAAAGATTTTTGACCCAAATGAAAGTTTTGTGGCATGTACAAACGCATGTAAGGAAGGACTTGGGGGGAGTCCTCATGTAAAATGGACATGTCATTGGATATGAGTCCATAAATCTTAAGGAACACGAGAGGAACTATGCCACCCACCACTTGGAACTTGTTGCCATTGTTCACGCCTTGAGGATGTGGAGGCATTATCTCATGGGGAAGAAATTCAAATTAAGATCAGACCACATTGGCCTGAAGTATATTTTTGAACAGTCGACCTTGAATGCCAGGCAAATAAGATGGCTGGAATTTTTAAGTGAATATGACTTCGATATCAAGCATATCAAGGGAAAGGAGAATAAAGTTGTCGATGCACTTAGTAGAAGAGTGCATATCATGCATGCTACTGCTGTCAGTATGCATCAGTCAGACTTGAAGAGTAGAATTTTAGATGGCCTTGTTACAGACTAGCATTACCTACAGGTAAAGGAAAACTTACAGCAAGGAGATGTATAACAGAAAATAAAGGAGTATGAGATAAAGGAAGATGGACTAGTCATGCATAAAAATAGAATCTATGTTCCTAATTCTGGAGAACTGAGGAATTTGGTATTGAAGGAAATGCATGATGTTCCTTATGTTGGACATCTCGGTTACCAAAAGACAATTACAGCAGTAAGAAACCAGTTCTTTTGGCCGGGAATGAAGAAGGATGTTGTTGATTACATTGCTCGATGTATGGAATGTCAGAAGGTGAACGTTGAGCATAGGCACCCAATGTTGAAATAATGTAACTGCGAAGAGCATTATTATTATTTTGTTATTGGATTAAATCCCCATTGTGGATTAATCACGTCATTATTATTATTATTATTATTATTAGATTAATCCCCATTGAGGATTAATCAAGTCGGTAATTGTATAAGGACCAAATCCCCTTTTGCGGATTGGTCGTTAGACAATTACAATGTGCAGAATAAGAAGTCGGCCCCAGCAGTTATATTGAAAGGGCCAGATTTAATTAAAGGTGGATTTACCCACCCAGTGTGAGAGGTCGGCCCTGCCAGATGG
>JZKD02S2276850.1:403903-416807 GCA_000966675.3 Picea glauca | reverse complement strand
TTTTCTCATTTTCTCTTAATTAGTTTTTTAAGTTTTTTCATATATATATGCTTTTTAATTTTTAATTTCAATTCTTTTCTTTTTCTTATATATTTTTTTAGTTTTTAATTTATATAAAAAAAATTGAATTATATTTTTTTACTAAATATTGAAAAAATAGTGTTATTTAAATACAATTATTTTCTGTGTATTGAAGTAAAAGTAAACAATGTGTTAAAAATGATATTTTCCACTGTATTTAAAAAATACGGAACCATAAATTAATTAAGGAGACACAATTATATGAAAATTCTTAATTTCACAAAAGTAAATGGTAAAAATTATTTTTAAGATTGAAAGAAGCATGGAAAAATAACCAAAAACATAGTCGAAAAAAATAATAGAAACAATTGAAAATAGATGAAAAAAATAATTTGGAAACATTATGGATCAGAAAATTAAAATATAAAAAAAGCACCTAAGAAGGGAGGGGGATGCTACCGGTAGCTCCATTTTTAAAAACGGGGTAAAAAATGTGACCCCTAGAAAATGAGAACTCTGTAGAGTTCTCGTTAAGTTGGTAACTACGTTTTTTTGGCTGATTTAAAAGCAAAGGAAGATAATATTGTTTATTTGTAGAAAGATCTGGAACAATCTCTTGCTTCTAATTCTGCATTTGCATTGCTGACCACTCCTGAGCTTCCTTCACCAGCTTTTGAGTTGCACACTCGTGGTATTGGGTTAAAGTTTATGCTTATATGACAACATCTTGGCAAGGTACCAACTCCGAGGATTGTTTTTGGTTGGATTGATGATTGGTCATGTCAACATATGAGCAACTGTTTGAGGACATGTTATAGATGTGTTTCATCCATGATACATGGGAACCATTCACATTTCTCTTGACTTGACTGATTATGCCACCTTTACAGTTCCATTCACCACTATTTTGATGACTTTCATGGTGTTTGATTCTATGTTTTGGAAGCACTCTGACTAGTAGGACCATCTTGGTGTAGGTTAGCACCTTAATGTTTGGATAGATTTGATTGTTGTCAACTAGTATCAGCTACAACATTTCAGCTTCTACACACTCAATGAAATAGATTCTGATCTATCAACATCAGATCATGCTTCACTGGCTTGTCATTTTTTCTTGGTTTTTGAGACTGTCTATCTACCACATGGTGGATCTCACTTTTATCCTACTTTGAGGGGGGCATTTTCCCATGAGGTTTTCCCTCTTTCCTCTCTTTTTCATTAGATTATTATTGGTCTCCACACTTGTCACTCAGTTAAACTGTTTCCTCTTAAACAATTAACTGATACTAGCTAGTAGTTGACTCCCGTTACAATGAGTTAGTGTCCATATATCCTTTAGATCACTCATATGGTGCATGACGCATGTACTCCATGATATTGGCACATTTCTTCTCTTGGACTACTTATATGCGTGTGTATAACTAATTTATTACATGTGTGCAATTAATACAATTCTTTTCATTCTTTCTCTCAAGCTTGTCTCTTTCTCTTTTCTCTCTCGCAACCTTTATGTGATTTTTCTACTAGTTAGATTCTCTGTGACAAGTTTCCAAGTCATTTTTCGCCAATGTGTCCCATCCTCTAGTGCGATAACATGGTTGGGTCAACTTGACAAAGAATAGTTGAGTCGGTTTCTATCGTTTGAACCCGAGTTGATTCGAGTCAACTTCAAGAATAACAATGATGTTGGATCGAGTCAATTCAACATTCCCTAACAACTTGTATAGGGTTCCAATCCAAACTCCTTTCATTAATACCATCACTCCCTTGACCTTTTTGCACATATCCTTCTGAAATAAAGTGTGCATGCCTGCATCACTCATTTTTCTATTAGATATCATATTTCTTTCCAAACCCATAATATGTAGCACACCTGGAAGGGTCTTGCTCCTCCCATATTGTAGTATACGTTGAAATCTTCCTCATCCAACAATTTTGGTTGTTGAGTTGTCCCCCAAGAATACATCTCCCCCTTCATATTACTCATATTCACAGAACCATTCTATGTGAGGTGTCATATGAAAGGATGCATATGAGTCAATCAACCAAACATCATGATTTTAATGTGTACTGGTCAACGCTAGATACACATAACCTCCTTTATCCAAAGTAGTCTTTCTCTTATTCGACTACTTCTTGTCATATCATGTACTGATATCGGTCACATTCAACTTGCAATATCTCTTGTAATGCCCAATTTTATCACTTTTCCAACACCTTTTCGTCGACTAAACCAAGGATTTAGATATACCCTTCGACTTAGACTTTCTACTGGATAATTTTCCCTTATCTCTATCGATAGATCGACCTATCACCATCAAGGAATCTTTGGATGATCCTTCCATGTTCTTCCATCTCATTTCTTCTGAGAGTAGGGATGCAACCACGTCTTCAAGCATTAATGTGGTCAAATTAATCCCTATAGTCACAACTAAGCTATCCTAGGAGTTTGGCAAAGAACACAACATGCTAATACATTTCTCCTCAGTGATTTTAATATCCACAGACAATAACTTACTTATTACAGTATTGAATGAATTCAGGTGCTCTGTTACTGAGCTCCCATTACTCATCCTCATAAGATATCATTTCTTCCGAAGGAACAACTTGTTTACCAGGGATTTCGATTGGCACAAGATTCCTAACTTTTCCCATGTTTTATTTATAGAGTCTTCACCTAAGACATTCAACAATATTGAATCTGCAAGACAAAGTCAAATCATAATCCTTGATCTTCTCGAGTTTCTACCATTCTTCCTTCGACATACTCGTTGGAATGGTTACAGGACTTACGACTACCCAATTTTCTTGATCTACAAGGAGATATTCCATTTTAATCTTCCAAAGCTCAAAATTTTGGCCATTGAATTTTTCGATCTCTACCCTCAAACGACTTGCCATTATTTCAAGAACAACTTATAAGATCACTGACTTGCAACTCCCACTAGACCTAGGTTTATCTTAGATCAAGGATCTTCTTAACCATGCTCTGATACAAATTGTACAGAGAAATAGATACGCTTTGATACTATCATAATGACTTAGATAGGCTATGATATAACTTGTAAAGAAATAAACACCCACACTAAACCAACTAGGAAAAATAAGACAAATTTAAACATGAAATAAATGACAATCACACACAGTACACAAAGATTTTACCTCGGAAAGCCTTAACTAGGGAAACCAACATTCCATGAGCATCTTTCTCTCTTGTTGTATTGTTAATTCATTGAATAAATAGTTACATGATCAATATTGGTCTACATCTAAGACACAATTTCCATGATACTCTCTTTCTTTACACAAGAACAACCCTGCAACCAATTCAACTTGCATCTACACGACCAAAAACCTTTATCTAAAGATTAGCTTTTACAATATTACAATAGACATTATTTATAGGATTTATAGCATGAAAAACTCTAAATCATGGCACCCAAATTTTTTTTACCGATGCACGCAGATGATTGGTCACAATCCCATGAATCTCAACATTCTGTTACAATTGACTACTATTCGACTTCACAGTCGATCTCTAGTTGGTCTTGAGTCAATTGCCACTCCTCCTTTTTTCGACCTCTTGTTGGTTGACCTTTTGACTTCCTGACGATCATTTAAAATTTGACTTCTCGGTCGATCACTTTGACCTCGACTTAACCATCGACTTGACTTAACTCATCGATCAACTTATCACCCTAGTTGATCCACCTCGACTAGCTAGTTGGATGATTGTTCTTTCATTGCAAAGAATACAACAACCCAAAAAATAAGTCATTCCCTAATAACTAAGGAGGAAGACACAATAATATGGTGAAAGAATAAAACTATTGGACACTATTCAACAAGGATGGGATATCAAGAAAATTTCTCATCAGAGGAAGGAAATATATTTTAGTGGTGGAAGAAATTATGGATGTGATGCACAGCCCTGACCCTCAGGCCGAGTTCCGCACATGATCGATCTTCTTCGAATCCTCAAAACTGAATTAGTTCTTTCGGGCCCTCACTGGAGCCCCACAAATCCGATCCACAGGTCCTTCCACGAAAACCCCACCTGCGCAAACATGCACCAGGTGCGAGTCTTTCAACCAACCCACCTTTTGCGTTTCGGGGTTTCAGGACTCCTACATGCGAGCTCTCCCAGGCTCCTTGTCCCTTCCAACTCTCAGTCGGTGAAATTATGAAAAAAGGGCTTAACGACTTTGGGTTCTCCCTTTTCCTTCGAATGCTTTCGGGTTTCTGCGTTTCGGGATTTCGCGATTCCGGCTACAGACGGTTCTTGGTCCTTTCACGATTTTGACGACTCTTCACTCTCGATCTTCCAGTGTCCAAATCCCCAAATTCTCGAAATGGCTCAGATCTTTCCAGGATTTCGCGAACCGAGAGTTCACGATGTAGTGACTCCAAAATCACAGCCTCCTCTACTTCCCAAACCCCGAAATGATGAAATGCCGGAATTCCACACCAAAGACACATCGCGTTTCACTCGACTTCGGGGTTTTCAATACCAAGTGCCCCGACCCCTTGTCATCGGAGTTGCCAGAATGATGAACCTCAAAATGCTGAAATGTCGAAATTCCACTCCCAAGGGGAATCAACGGCCCCTGCTGCTTCTCAAGGACTTCTGGACAATGACTTGGCACCCTCCTTCTGCTCGCTGGACAGTCCCGATCCAACCTTCTATCACTGATCCAACAACTGTTGTAGCTCCCTCCCGAGCTTTCTCACCTCCTTCCGGACTTGGAAGACTTTCAAGTTTTCAAAGGCCTCGACCTTTGCTCCCTTTGTGAGCTCGATTCCTTTGGATATTGCCCGGGTTCTAGGAACGCTATCCCTTCTGAGCTTTGTTGACTGTGAAACCTCAAAGGGTTTCTCGACTTTCTTCTCACTCTTTTTTTACTTGGTGCGCTAAGGCACTATCCTTCCTGAGCTTTGTTTACCCGAGCCTCTAGGGGACTCACCCTTCTGTGTCCTCAAAGGGAAATCTGGTGTCCTCCTAATGACCTTCTGCTCAATCCCTTCTGATCTAGATCTCAACCTTACAACTATTTAAGGCAACCTTTATCGAAAGCTTGTGCACATGCATGGCTTTTGGCTCTTCGGCCTTGTAACATTTAATACAATTTCAAAATTTGAAATTTGAAACTGAGAGGGTTGTGCCTCTCCACTCCATTGAGCGTGTGCTAGTTGGCTGGTGCTTGATGACATGGAGTGATGCTCCTTCATCATACTCCTTAGCTTCAAAAATCATGAGCTCCTGCTCATGAGCTTCCCAACGCCATTGTTGAAATCCATCTGGATCCCAAACTGTTCTTTGGAGTTGTCCATCCGCTCGATCACTTGGCTACTGCTGTTTCTTCTGCTGCCCTGTTGCTATGGCAGGTTCTCCTCTGCTCAACTTCCCTTTGCTGACCGCTTCTACTAATATGATCATCAACCTTCTAATCTCCTCAATTATCTTGTCCAGCTGCTCCCAGGGCTGGCTCTCCTTTTGCAGTGTGCTCCACTGCACTTCTTCCATGCAAATGGGTAGATCAACTTGATCTCCCATGCCATATTCTTCCTCTATGGCCTCAACTTTCCACCCTACTGCAAAATTGAGCTCTGAAGTCCTATCCTCTTGACTGACCTGCTGTTCAGTCACCTTCTCTGACATACTTTCTTCTGCCATTTCTTCTGCTGGTTCAGTTCTAGCTTCTTCCAGCTTCTCCCGGGGCTGGTATGCTCCACTACTTTCTTCCAACTTAGCCTGTTGGATGTGCAAATTTTGCACCATCACCATTCTCTCCAGGGCTTCCAATTCTTCACACAAACCAACAAAGTCCATGCTATCCTCTTCCTCTTGTTCTTCTTCTGTAGCTTCCAGTACTACAATGATCTTCTGTTCAGCTTCATGGTTGAAAAATTTGAGCAACTCAGCTGAATGCTCTTCTTCTTCTCCTTGGGAAAACATTAGTGTCTGCTCCAATTCTTCCTCTTATTTGACAGTCACTGTTGGCTGTCCTCCTCCTTCTGTTGTTGCATCCGCAACACATGCTCTTGCCTCAATTGGGCTATCTGGTAGGAATACCCAAATTCCCCCAATCATTAGAAGGCTCTTCTCATCCTCCTTCTGGATGGTGCAAGTTTTTAACTTGTCATCATATTCATTCACATAGTATGCAAAACCACATGAATATTCACTTATCAACACTCCTTGCTGTCCTGAACTCAATCCCGAGTCCCTGAGACTTTCAGACAGTCTCACTTCTTTTCCCCTGCCCACTTGGCAATTTGGGAATTTTCTGCTACCCACTTGGTAGTCTATGAGATCCAATGATCCCATATCATTGCCCACTTGGAAATATGAACTTTCACCACTGCTCTCTTGGCAGTACGCGAGACCTTCCACTGATCTCTTTCCATTGCCCACCCGACAACTTGAAAGTCCACTTATGCCCACCTGGAAGTTTATGAGATCCTTTGTTAATCTCATACCATTGCCCTCCTGGCAATATACATTTCCATGGATGTCCTCCTGACAGTCTATGAGATCCTCCAATGATCTCATTTCATTGCCCACCTGGAAATTCAAAAATTCATCCCTCCCCTCCTGGCAGTCTTTGAGATCATCCGATGATCTCAATTCATCCTCAACGTCATTGAGATTTCTCCCAGTCTCTGGTTCACATGCATGAACCATCTCCTCTTCATCTCTGAGGCTTTCCACATACCTCAACCATTCCTTCAATAGCCTTCTCTGTCCTCTGGCCAACAATTTCTTGACTGTCCACTTTGCTTTCCTCCTAAGAGGCCATTCATATACCCAATGCATCTTTGCATCCTGCTGCATCTGCAGTGCAAGTTCTTCCATTATCTCCCTTATCTCAGCGAGTTCCTTATCCATCTCATCTTTTCTCTGCTACTAGTGGTTCTTCTTTCCACCGCGTCCATGGCCTTCAGTAGCCATCTTCCTGTTCCTATCTGCCTTCCTGGAAAAATTGTTGCTGTCACTCTGCAACCGTGAGTGCTTCCAACCTTTCCTATAGTCCTCCTAACTGTCTATTGACTGCTGCGCACCTTGCAACAATCATCACAGAGCTTCAACTCTCTGTATTCTTCTTCTTCTATCTGTAAGCAAAGCTCGACACTCTGGCTGCCTCTGTCGCCTACAGAAGTCAAATCCTACTCTGATACCACTTTGATAGTGTGTATTAGAGTATTTTTTTTATCTACTCTGCCTCCCTCTGCCTATAGTCTATAGACAGAAAGTGGCTCTGATACCACTTTTGATGGTATCAGACTGTATCCCTTCACAGTCCACCTCTTATCTGTGATATGAAAACAAAAAACCTGTTGGCTTTGATACCACTTTTGATGGTATTAGACTGTATCCCTTCACAGTCCTCCTCTTTTCTATGATATGCAAACATAAAATCTGTTGGCTCTGGTACCACTTTTGATGGTATCAGACTGTATCCTTTCACAGTCCTCCTCTTGTCTGTGATATGCAAACAAAAAATCTGTTGGCTCTGATACCACTTTTGATGGTGTCAGACTGTATCCCTTCACATTTCTCCTCTTGTCTGTGATATGCAAAACAACAAATCTATTGGCTCTGATACCACTTTTGATGTAGATCCCTGACCCTTAGGCCGAGATCCACACATGATTGATCTTCTTCAAATCCGAAGAACTGAATTAGTTCTTTCGGGCCCTCACTGGAGCTCCACGAATCCGATCCATAGGTCCTTCCATGAAAACCCCACATGTGCAAACATGCACCAGGTGCAAGTCTTTCAACCAACCCACCTTTCACGTTTCGGGGTTTCGGGACTCCTGCATGCGAGCTCTCCCAAGCTCCTTGTCCCTTCCAACTCCCGGTCGCCGAAACACCAAAAAAAGGGCTTAACGACTCTGGGTTCTCCCTTTTCCTCCGAATGCTTTTGAGTTTCCACGTTTTGCGATTTTGCGATTCCGGCTGCAGATGGTTCTTGGTCCTTTCGCGATTTCGGTGACTCTTCACTCTCGATCTCCCGGTGTTCGAATCCTCAAATTCCCGAAATGGCTCAGATCTTCTTGGGATTTCACGAACTGGGAGTTCATGATGCAGTGACTCCAAAATCACAGTCTCCTCTACTTCCTGAACCCCGAAATGACGAAATGCCAGAATTCCACTCCAAAGACGCGTCGCGTTTTGCTCGACTTCAGGGTTTTCAATGCTAAGTGCCCCGACTCCTTGTCATCGAAATTGTTGCAATGCCGAACCTCGAAATGCCAAAATGCCGAAATTCCACTCCCAAGGGGAATCAACGGCCCCTGCTTCTTCTCAAGGACTTCTGGCCAATGACTTGGCACCCTCCTTCTACTGTCTAGACGTAATTTCGACGGTCCAGATCCAACCTTCTATCGCAAATCCAAGAGCTGTTGTAGCTCCCTCCCTAGATTTTTCACCTCCTTCCGGACTTGGAAGACTTTCAAGTTTTCAAAGGCCTCAACCTTTGCTCCCTCTGTGAGCTTGATTCCTTTGGATATCGCTTGCATTCTAGGAACGCTATCCCTCCTGAGCTTTGTCGACTGTGAAACCTCAAAGGGTTTCTTGACTTTCTTCTCACTCTGTTTTTACTCGGTGCGCTAAGGCACTATCCTTCCTGAGATTTA
This sequence comes from Picea glauca, assembly GCA_000966675.3. NCBI lineage: Eukaryota > Viridiplantae > Streptophyta > Pinopsida > Pinales > Pinaceae > Picea > Picea glauca. Next base: position 408,143 of record JZKD02S2276850.1, on the reverse strand, counting down.
TTTACTTGAACCTCTAGGGGACTCGCCCTTCTGTTTCCTTAAAGGGAAATCTGGTGTCCTCCTGACAACCTTCTGCTCAAGCCCTCACTGAGCTTAACAGAGTATTCAGTAACTCTGTGAGTGTCTCTCCTTGACACTTCTCTTTCCAACAAAACTCGAAAATAGTCCTTCTGTGCACTCTATGAAACTACTCAATGCCCTCCCGATAGAGTTCTCCAGGATCCTCAATGACTCTGTCTTCTCATTGAACTCAAAAGAGAGTTCACCTCAATGCATCCTGTGCATTTGCTCAATGCCCTCCTGGTAGAGCCTTTACAGAATTCTCAACAATTCTGCTTCTCCTCTCTGTGCTCTCCTCTGCATAGTTTCTCCTTCAAGGTGTTAAACAACCTTGAGGCTTCCTCCTTGAGTCAATGACTTCCTATGGTGCACCCTCCTGGCACAACTCTGTCCAAATTGCGCAGAATTCAGAAGTGCACTCTATGCATTGGTTTATAGAACTGGCAGTGTTCTGTCATGCAACCTCTTGCATGAAGCCATAAAGAACTAGACCTGGAGTCAAAGAACCCAATAGACAATGACTTCTGTCTGTAACCTACAAATGCAAACTAACACACATCTACAACATATCATAAATGCATAAAGACATTCATCAACAAACACAGAATAACATGCAAGAAAAACTACTTTGATTGTATTAATATGAAATTCCTCTTTACAATGTGAGCTCAGACTATAACAAAGTCACGACTTCCTCTCCTCTCTATTCTCCCTTTCTTCTCTGCCTAACTGAAAAACAAAAGAAGATCTTTTTACAAAAGGGGGCTCCTCGAGCGCTTCCCTCCATCCTCACCAACTCTCATTAATTTACATTCAATTACATTGAATGGCTGTCTAGTTCGAATCAGATCTAGATCTCATCCTTACAACTATTTAAGGCAACCTTTATCGAAAGCCTGGACACATGCATGTCTTTTGGATCTTCGGCCTTACAACATTTAATACAATTTCAAAATTTGAAATTTGAAAGTGAGAGGGCTGCACCTCTCCTCTCCATTGAACGTGTGCTGGTTGGCTGGTGCTTGATGACGTGGAGTGATGCTCCTCCATCAGGATGGAAAGATCTCCAAAGGAAACTAAGATATTTCTATGGCTAGCTATCAAGAATAAGTTAATGTCGTGGGAAAACATGCAAAAATGAGCTAGGTAGTGTCCAAGAATGTGCATTAAATATACATAGAAGTTGGGGAATACACAAACCATTTTCTAGTAATGTGCCCATGTGTCAGAGAACTATGGTTGAAAGTTGAATAGATAATAAAGATAATATAAGTTCAGAGAGGAGAAATTGTAGAACAATGTTTAAGGAACTGATGGTGCAAGAAGGACTTGAAATAATGTTGAGTTCCCTTTATTATCTATTGGGGGGTTTGGTTAACCCATAATTATTTGTTATTTGAAGAGAAAGGGATCCCTTCTTTTAAGGTATCCTATCAAGTTAAATCATTGGCACATGCATATAAAATTCCTGTTGTATAGAAAAAGGAAAGGCAGATGCAAGATTTGAATTTTAATAAAGAGCAGGCTTGGGAATTTTTTTATGGCTCAAGCTAAGACTGATAGAGAAAATTTAGTGTTGGTCGTGTATCATTTCTTTTTGAAAATCATTGGATCAAAATCAAAACATCTTTATGTAAAGGCTCAATCAATTATGCAGAGCTAATGGCTCTTAAACTCTTGTTAAATGCGGTAATGGGAAAAATGTTAGAATTCTACAAGTTTTTGGGGATTTAATACAATTCTAGTAATCAATTGGATGAAGGGGGTATGTCAAATTTTGAATATTCACTTTAAACCATTTAAACTTCAAAGCATTTTCATTCTCTCATGTCTTTATATAACTTAATGCAGATGTGGATAGGTTGTCAAAGGAAGGGCACTAGGCTCCAAAAGGAAGAGTGTTCTTTGAAAAAATTCAAGAGGGTGTCGTTTTCACTTATGAGGATATATATGCCTAAAGAAGTACCACCCTCTAACTATTTATTTGGGGGTCCTCTAAGTCTACTTAGTGCAACGAGATTTTGATTTTGTGATGCTTTTTTTTTTCGTAGTTCTTGTTTAAATTAGACCTTTATGGTTATCAAGGGGTTTAACTTTCTGGGTATGCTTTTTATATTGGAAGATTTAATATATATGTATAGTCATGAACTTTTAGCATGGGAATGATGACAAGGATTTTTTTTGGAACAATAATAGATTATGGAGACATGGTTTTTGTTGGTTATTAGTTTTGATAGGGAGGTTTTTAAACCCTTATATTTTAATATGTAAATGTGATAACGCATTATAAGTGTGATTTCTTTTATCCTTGAATATAAATGGTGATTTTTTCCTTGGAAAAAGGTACTACTATTGAGGTTAATTATGAGGGATTGAATGACAAATATCAGTGGACTCCATCAATGGTTCTTATCGTAGGTTTGAAGTGGTGAAATAACAATGTTGTAGGCAAGGGACTCTGGCACACACTTGATTGTTTTTCTATATTCAATATAGAACAAAATAGTTCTTTTGGGATGCATTTAATCACACCAAATTCACTAACATGTTGATGGAAAAACATTTTTTTATCAACCTACACAAAAAATGCCCAATGAATGTTCAATAACTTCTCAATCTTAATATTTAGTTGAATTTCATATTTATCATCATTTCACATATGATTCTTAATACACAATACAACAATTTTCCTACTCTTAGGTTTGTCTTCATGTTCATTATTGTCATTTAAGGATGATCCATAAATAAGGGACTTAGAGCCCACTCACTTCACCAATATGGATCCTTTAAGAAATTCAATTTCTTGACTTTGTATTACTCTTTATAGAGATATCTATTTGCAAAAAGGATGATAGGCCTCTGTTCCTCTGCTCGACACAAGGATCCTTATTCTCACCCTAACTACAAAGCTTTCTCCTAGTTGTAATTGATGCTATGTGAATTCTATGTTCTTAGTGTAGCCTCTTTTCTTCTGATGGTTGCAATGCCTTCTCTGTGCAACCAATGGAAACAACCCATTGCAATCCCCTTTTTGTTATATCCCTATCAGGTATGTGAGAATAGAATGTTTGTGCGATGGGATAGCTTGCTAGTTGCTTGTGGTAGCTCCGAGTCTTCTCTACCTTCAAGTTTGGTTCACAACTCTATTTGTGGCTATGTAGGACCAATGCCATTCATATAGGGTCTCCAATCTACTTTCTACTTGCTACAACCACTGAGCTCTATGTCAAACTGAACAATGCTTCCACTCCCTTCAATGTCACTTATTCAAAACAAGGACTCAAAGACTATTTGTTCATGCTCGGATTTCTATGAGCACAAGTGTTTGAAAATATGATGGAATACCAATTTTTTTCCATACATTTTGAAATATTGTGAAGAATATAGTGCACACACAACATAGTTGGTTAGAACCAACTTCAACCTATGTAAAATTTGTTGGATTACTGAGAGGGGGGGAGAATTAGTAATAGAGCAATTTAATCATTTTTAACCATATTATACAAGTGTTATATCAATGAATCATTATCATCCAATAATTGTAGAGTAAATAATAAATTAACAAATGAACAAACATACACATACACAATACACTAGTGTTTTACGTGGAAACCCAAATTGGGAGAAAACCACATAATGCTTTTTCTTATATGTCTTGAAGAATTACATTCATTGGAAGCACCAACTTCCTTTGTTTTTAAGCTGCAACTGTAAGGAGGCTCCAACCCCCTATTTTCTCAAGATAAAACCTAAGGGAAGCTCCAACTCCCCAAATCTTTGGCTACAACAGAAGGAGGCTACAACCCCCTATGTTCTCTGTCTACAACCACCTGTACTTGCCCCGTCCTGCCACCCTGAAGTAGAAGTAGAATGATGCAACCACTGTCAACCTGTCACTGTGCGATATACCACTGTAAACCTGTACCAATAAATCTGAACCATGCATCAACCATGCATCAATCTGTACCTCAACTTGTAATCAACCTGTACCATAAACAAGTGCATCAACCATGCATCAACTTGTACCAAATAACCTATAATCAACCTGTACCATAAACAAGTGCTTCCAACCATGTAACAAGTATGTACCAATCATGTATCAACTACTCATCAACTATGACTCATCAATATGTACCAACATCATCAACTATACACCTCATGTATGTGCCAACTCATCAAC
>JZKD02S2276850.1:368242-392574 GCA_000966675.3 Picea glauca | reverse complement strand
TTGTTTACGAGGTGAAGCTCTAGATGAAGTTGCCAACACTTTTCTTCCCAATGTCCACTCAACTTGCAATGGTGGAAACATTTCTTGGCACTTTGGTATGGAACGCTAGAGATAGTCCTTTTCTTCCTGTGACTCTAAGTTTGTTGTTGGATTGGAGAAGTCTTCTCACTATTCTTCCTATGAAAGCAACATGGATCGTGGCATGTGGATTGCATCTCCCAATAGGCTGCCTCACGATGGCCTTTATTTCCATAGCATGAGCATAACTTTGTGTACCAATAGATGGTAGCGTTATGGCCTCTCTTCTTGTAGTAGTGACAAACAAGGAATGTCTTGTTTGAGCCAGACCTCTTGGTTCTCTTCTTCTTCTTACCATGGCTAATATTCTTTCTAATTTCTCTAAGTGCAGGTGTAGGCTGAGATTATGATCTCTTCTCATCACCTCCCTCCTTCAATCTACCTCAAGAAGGTTGAGGTGGTAGTGGGCTGCCACCTTTACTTACCATTGCTATTTCTCCTGATGAGTAGGCCAACTCTCACTTATGTTTTACCTTCACAAAAGTGGTCTTCATGGTCAGAGGATTTTCCATTCTGCCATCAAATCCTACGCCTTCATACTTGACCCATGATGTTGCTATAATGGGGCTCAATATGCCTTGTCATCTCTCTCCTATCCCTTGTCTATAATAGCCCATTTTCCTTAATATCTTGGAACCAATGCCTTTGGTATTCTTCTCGAAATCACCAAAATTATCTTAAGAGGAATTCAAAGAAGGTGAACTTACCAAAGTGGTATTGGTCATGGTACTAGATTGGGCAATGGGAATGGAAGGTGGCCTTGCTTCACGATGCTCTTGGATAGTTTCTTGGAGCATTGCCAAGGCCTTCTCCTTCTTTTCCAATTCTTGTTATAACTAATCCATCATCCACATGAGCCTATCCTCTTGCCATATATCCAACTGAATGACCTTCTCTCTCAAGTGCACAAGTTGCATTCTATGCTTGTACCAATTCACCATGATAACAATGAGGGAGTCTTGATGTTCTTAAAACTTCTTCTTTAGCAATATAAATAGTTTGGCAGAGGTCTCAAGGTGCTTCTCCATATCTGGCATCCTCTTGTTGAACATATGGACTTGCTCCTTCAAGTGTCCATTCTATTCTTCAAGTTATGGATTGTTGAACCTTAAGTTTTCCAAATTTTCTTTAATTGCTTTACCCATGTTGAGGTATGAAATATTCTCTTCAAAGTTTTGAAAACTATGTTATGGTTAAGGATGTAATAGCTCTGATACCATATGATCCATAAACGAGGGAATTAGAGCCCATTTACTTCACCAACACAGATCCTCTAAGAAATTCAATTTCTTATCTTTTTCAGTCTTTAAGGAGAGCTCTATCTGGTCAAAGGCCGTTAAGCCTATGCTCCTTTGCCTTGCATAAGGACCTCTCTTATCTTCCAAACTAGAAAGAATTCTCTTAGTTGTAACTGATGCTATGTGAGTTCTTTGTTCTCAATAGAGCCTCTAGTCTTCTGATGGATGCAAGGCCTTCTTTGTGTAACCAATGGAAACAAATAACTGAAATCCCATTTGTGCTATATCCCTCTCAAGTACGCGAGGATGGAATGTTTGTGTGATGGGATACCTTTCTAGTTACTTGCTCATGGTGGACAACGAGTCTTCTCTTCCTTCAAGTCTAGTTCAATGCTCTATTTTTGTCTAGGCAAGACCAATGATAACCACCAATGCCATGCCTCTAAGGTCTTAAAAATTCTTGCTACTTGCTATAGTCACCGAGCTCTATGTGAAACTCAACAATGCTTCCACTCCCTTCAATGCCACTTATTCAAAACAGGGACTCAAATCCTATTTGGTCACGCTCATATTTCTCTGAGAATATGTGCTAAAACAATGAAAGAAGACCAATTATTTTGTAATGTCCCCATTTTATGGGTCTCTTTCTTTGCAATTGGAGGTTACTTTCTGGGTTTGTGTCATCCCGATCAGAGGAGTAATTTGTTGTTACATATGAGCTCATATGGTTTAGAGGAGTTATATGATGCTTTCAGATGTTATTTTCGACTTTCGGCTTGGGCTCCAAGATCCTAGGAGGGAGCATATATTTTTAGTAAGTCACATGACCATGTCCCTTTATCATCTTTCATCATCAAGATCACTCATGCGCAATAATTTTTCATCTCTGATACATTTTGACTATTCCTGTAATTTGGGAGTGATATTGAGCATTATTTAATTAATTTCACTAAGGTTGTTATTTTAATTAAATTATTTAAGGGGGGGCACCTTAGTGTTATAACTCGTTGGAACCAGGAGGAAAATATATAAATGTTGGGATGCTGAAAAGTGACTTCCAATGCCCATAAATGTTTTAACATAAAATAAGTCACTTTTTGGAGTTAAAGGGTTAATAAATTAATAAAATGACTTTGGTAGAAATATTTTATAAAGTCATTTATATTATTTGATTGGACGAAAAAGGTAAAAAGGGGATATTTGAGAAATTGGAGCTCATTCTCTCGTTATTCATGATCACTTTATCAAAATTGACTTGGAGAGCTCTTGAATCTTGTTGGATATGGGACTGAAAACCCTTGCTTGTGGAGGAGAAGTCATGTCAATTACTTGCTGCTGGTGTGAGTGTGAAAGAAGGTCTGTGTCATTCCTTGTTGATTGTGGGAGTATTGGAGGAGATCGTCCCAATATGAAGATACCATAAGTGTCCTCAGACACACACATTTTATTAAAGAAGGAAAATAATTTACACAAATCAATGCAAGAGCTTACAATCTTCAACATTACTCTTGCATGAGAAAATGAGAGCTTTAATAAGCTCATCATACTAATTCTAAGATAATTTTTGTTATGGACATCTTATCACATAATCACGTGAGTATGACAAGTGTCCATATACATTAATAAAGATTTTAACAATTTCCTATTTTGTTGATTCTAAGAAGCAAATCTTTTCTAGACTCATTATCTAATGTAACTAAATACATTCTAGAAAAGACTAAGTATAATAAAATAATATTATACTAAGTACTTTAGAATCGTAATATCTAACAATCTCCCCTTTGATACAAAAGTACATTGGAACAAATACTAAGTTCTTCTCTAAACTTAGTAAATTTGATCCTGCCAAGTGGTGTTGTGAAAATATTTGAGATCTGATCTTTTGAAGGACAATATACTAGTTTGATGATTCCCTTTGCGATGATTGTCTTGGTGTAATGATACTTTGTGTCGACGTGCTTTGTCTTGGAATGAAAAATTGGATTTTTAGCAAGTTTAATCGCTGAATGACTATAGATTAATAATGAAGTAGTTTATTTTTGAAAAATTCCCAAATCCTATAAAACTCTGCATAACCAAACTATTTCACATACTGCTTCCCATGCTGATATATATTTTGCTTCTGCGGAAGAATTTGCTACATTACTTTGCTTCTTGCAACTCCAAGAAATTTCCGTTGATCCCATATTCATCAAGTAACCTAATGTTGATGCCCTATCATCAACACTTCCAACAAAACATGTATCTAAATATCCAATAAGTACAGTTTTTTAATTCTTCTTGTATAGAAGACCAAAATATTTCATACCTTGAGTATATCTAAGGACTCATTTTGTTGCATTCCAATGGCTTTCCCTTGGTTCCTACATAAATCATGAGAGAATACTGACTACATATGATAAGTCTGGATGAGTGGTTGTCAAATAAATCAAGCTACTAATCAACTGCCTATAACTAGTGATGTTTACCAATTCCCCCCCTTCAAGTTTTGAAAGTGTTAAATTTTTCTCCATTGGGATGAGAATGGATTTGCAATCTATCATGCCAAATATTTTCAATAGCTCATATGCATATTTGAATTGACTAATGAAAATGATGTTTGAATGTTGGAATACTTCAACTCCAAGATAGTAGTGAAGTAATCCCAAATTTGTCATATTGAATCTAGCCTGCAATTCCTTCTTTACATGTACAATATGATCATCATTGTTCCCCGTAATGATCAATTCATCAACACACATTACTAAAATTACTTGATTTTTACCCTGTAGGCGCACATATAAGGTATCATCAGATTCACTTCATTGAAAGCCAACTTTGCAAAGGCAATCATCCATTTTGGCATACCAAGCTCTTAGAGCTTGTTTCAATCCATATAATCCCTCGATCAACTTACAATTTTTTTTTTCTTGTCCTTCGAGCTCAAAACTAGGAGGTTGAGTCATATATACTTCTTCCTACAAATTTCCATTGAGGAAGGCACTTTTGACATCCATCTGATGTACATTCCATCCTTTTTGAGTTGATAATGCAAGTACCATTCAGATTTTGTTCCATTTTGCTGTTGGTGCAAAAGTTTCTTCATAACCAATCCCTTCCTGTTGTGCAAAACCCTTGGCTACAATTTTTTCCTTATACTTGTGTATCATTTGGTATGGCTTATACTTGATTCGATAAACCCATTTTCATATGATGGGTTCAACATCTGGAGGAAAATCAACAAGTTTCCCAGTCCCATTTCCTATTTCTGCTTTATACTCATCAACCATTACTTTTTTCCATTCATCATGTTTTACTACCTCTTTGAAAGTTGAGGGCTTAGTAAAATCATTTGATACTAAGGAAAAATTTTCGTCGTCCCTATTTGAACTTCTTGTACTTGTTTTATTTCGTTCATCAGGTCTCACATCTTTCAAAAGTTGAATGTCCCACTTAGGGAGTTGATGTTGACTCGTTTGTGTTGATTTTTGCAGCTTCCCGAGAAATTCTCCAGATCATACTCCTCTGTGACTGAGTTGAGTTGATATGTGATGACACTTATCCCTTCTCAGATAAGTGTCATCAGATATCAATCCAACTCAGTCACAAAGAAGTACGATCTGGAGAATGTCTCAGGAAGATGCAAACATCAACATTCCCTCTCAGCGAGGGAGACATTCTCTGCCATGCCAAGTCTATAATAGAAGTACTTGAACTTCATCATGGTTTGGTAAGAACATCAACAATCTTCTCATATGTAGGAAGGTACTACACAAATAATTCCTTCCTTTGCACCATGTCTCAGATGTAATGGTACTTGATCTCAATGTGGTTCGATTTTTCATGAAACACTGGATTCTATGAGATATCCACACAACTTTGGTTACCATAATGAATAATGGTGGAATCCAACACATGTTCGGATAAATATGCAAGGAGCTTGCAAAACCACACTACTTCACAAGTTGACATACTTAATGTAATGTAATCTACTTCTGGTGTGCTCAAAGCCACATAAGTCTGTTTCCTACTACACCGGGAAACCATGGAAGATCCCAAAGTTAAGAAACACCCAAAGGTGCTCTTTCTGTCCACTACACTCCCTCCCCATTTAGAGTCAATATATTCTTGCCATATCATATCAATACTGGAAGTATATCTCAGACCATGTCCAACTGTGCCTCGCAGGTATCTCAACACATGCTTCACAACAATCCAATGTGTCTATCTAGGATACTGCATGTAAAATATTTGGTCTAGTGTTAACCAGATACATCAATGATCCAATCGAATCTCTGTACAGGGTCAAATCTATCTCATTGGAGTCGGAAGAAGATACACTTAGTTTCTTCAAATTCATCACCATTGGTGTAGTCATGGGCTTACAATTCAACATACTTCTTCAATATCTCAACTGTGTACTTCCCTTGACTCAGGAATATCTCATCAGTTCTCTACCACACATATAGTCCCAAGAAGTAGTGCATCATACCAAGGTCCTTCACATCAAAATAAGAGGCCAATGCATACTTGCATTGAACAATAAGGCTCTCTGCATCGATGAGAAATAAATCATCAACGTAGAGGACCAAAGTCAGGGACTCACCATTAACAGTCTTGTAGTACAAGCTGGGATTGATAACACTTTTGCTGAATCCAAAAATCAACAGGTGTCCATCAATCCTCGCATACCAAGCTCGAGGTGCTTGCTTGAGTCCATACATGGCCTTCTTCAACCTACACACATGAGACTCCTTCTCATGTATCATGAAACCATCTGGATGCTCAATGTATAGTTCTTCCTCAATCTCTCCATTTAGAAATGTTGTCTTTACATCCATCTGATGTAGTCTCCAACCCATGGATGTTGTAGGGGAAATAATCATCCAGATAGAAGTGTATCAAGAAACATGAGAAAATGTCTCCTCATAATCTATTCCCTCCACCTGAGAGAATCCTCTAGAAACAAATATCATTTTTGTGCCTCTCGATGCTCCCGTCAACTATGTGTTTGATCTTATAGATCCATTTGGAAGTCACTACAGACTTCCCATCAGGTATTAGAACAATATCCCACACATCATTATTCATGATGGATTGATACTCCTCCATCATGACATATCTTCATACTGGATGATTAGTTTCCTCCTCATAAAAGGAAGGATCAAAATGAATGATGTGGTTCATAACTACAACATAGTACAAATATATCTGATGTCTCTTGCTCAATCGGAAGGCACCATGAGGAGTTACATGTCCTTCTGCCTCCTGCAAAGTCTAATGAGCCCATGCAAGTATCTTATGAACTATTGAAATATCTCCGGGAACATTAATTGGAGCTATAGGAACAACATGACCAATTTTATCAATAGGCTCAATTGTCTCCCTATGAAAGGTAATGTCATCTTGGACCATATTTGACATATAGAGGTTTCTTCATGAAACCAATTTCTAAGACATATCGAGGTTCCCTCATGGAAGAATGTCTCACAAGACATATCGAGGTTTTCTTATGAAACCAATGTCTTGGTTCCTTCATCTCACCATCTGAGGCACGCTATGATGAAGTCTACATTCCCCCCTAATAGTCCACATAGGACCCTCTGAGAAGAATGTCTGATGATGTTTCCTCAAACATTAACAATATGCATGTTCCATTTCCTCCTTACTAGGAATGCACTCCAAACAACCACCTGATGAATTTCTTGTAACTGATATGATTTTTGTTTTTTGTTACACCCAAAAACCCAAATCTCTAGCTCACAATGAAAAACTACACATTCCTCACCACAAAGGCCCTGGTTGTGGCACTTCTCACATGGCCAATGGATGAGGTGTCGCTTAATTAGTAGAGAATCTCTTCATCACTTCTCATGTTCTGCCACATGATTCTTCATGTATAACATGCCTTCACCTCTAAGCTATGGTTAAATGCCAATTTCTTCACTAACATTTGTATATAACAACATTTGGAAGCAAACTCATACAATGATCACTTTAAACGTTTTTCACTTTCTTCAATCACATTAATGATGGTGCCCATGCTATCCATCTTCAAGACCAAGGATTCCCACCTGTCATATTGATGGTTCTCATTTGCTTGCAAGAGGTCACTTGCATCTTGGGATCTCTTGCTGTGGGCTTTGAGGGGATTCAATAATCCAGGGAACATTTTCTTCACCTTGATAAAACAAAGCATGTGCGTCGTAAACCACACTGTCTCCATACACTTGAAAATTTCTCCATAACACTTGAATAATATTCAAATGCACGACTGATATTTCCACTTTGATAGTTGGGATCTATGGTTTTAGAGACACTCCAATCACATTAACAGACTCATTTTCCAAAGGCAACGATATTCCAATAGGAAAGGAACACAAAAATCGAACCTGTTGTTCCCAGGAAGCTTCAACTTCTTTCTCTGTCTTTCTCGGAATCCACAAAAAAAGAGAGTATCCATTACTCTCGTTCCTTTATTTAAATACAAGGGCCATAATTCACATTGAAAAATACTTTCCCAATTAAGAATAATACCCCTTTATGCCTTATTATCATCAGTTGGCGGAGCTGGCGAGAAGGTGCACAAAACACCATTAATTTCACAAACAAGTGTGTCTTGCGAGCAATCTCTTTGTGTTTTGCATTTCACAGGCGGCGTAACACAATGATAAGTCCCATTACCAACCTCTACGACAATGGAATGGTCATGCGCTGCTAGCATCAAGAAGAGGATTGCAATCGACCCCATATACACTTTTAAGTTCATGGATATGACACCATCTCTGGCCATTTATTTTCACAGTAATGCAATGACCAACAAGACACTCTAAATGATAATTTCTCTTTACTTCTTAGCAAGCAATGATTCATATCATGTATTTATAATTGCGGGATTGCTGATTTCAAGGGACGATACGTAGGATTTCATGGGTATTGACAATGCACATATAGGATTGATTTATTTTAAGAATGCAGGCCCCAAAATAGAATGGTTGTCATATATTTACGACAACACTACTTACCATGGCATTGATTATTACAACATATTTCCATGCATACTAATGAGCATATAATCAAGCACATTTAACATTCACTATGTCACTGTCAATTTCCAACTCAACTTTCTCGATATGTTGCATGGAATAACAACAATGCAATCGAACTAGTGATAACAAACAATATATGCCCCCATTCATCAAACACACAAACTTAGATCCATCATTTACAAACTGAGCAACTCTTCCAAATACAATGCATGGCACGATTGTTGTCTACAATCCACTCAAGCTATCTACCATTTTCCCGGGCTTGAATCTATACCATGCTTCATATGGTACGATCCCATCCAAAAAAGCAATGAGAGATCGGTTCTTTAAGTAAACAATAGTATGAATTTCTTTAGCCCAATATGAGGGTCTTAAATTTTTGAAGGTTAACATGGATCACGCCATTCCTAACAAAGTGCGATTCATCCTTTCTATTACTCCATTATATTGAGGAATGTATACATTTGTAAATTGTCTTCTGATTCCCTTTCATTGCAGAAAGTTTGGAATTCATTGGAAGTGAATTCCCCTCCATTATCAGTCCCTAATGTGCCAATATTTTCCTTAGCTTCATTTTGAACTAGATGTCGAAAAACCTTGAACTTTTCAAAGGTTTATGACTTTGCTTTTAAAAAATAAACCCAATTCATTCTAGTATAATAATAAATGAAGAGTAGAAAATATTTATAGCCACCTAGAGAAGTCTCTAGAGGTCCACAAATGTCACTATGAATAAGTTGCAAACATCTGTTTGCACACCATGAACATGTTGGAAATGTCTCTATATTTTGTTTCATGTAAATGAAAGCTGCACATCCTGCATTCTCTTTCTTAAAAGTGGGAAGTTATCTAACCATTCCTTATTTTTGAAGTTGTGAGAGACTTTCAAAATTCAAATGTCCAAATCAGACATGCCATAACATTATTGGTGAAATTGATGAATCTACAGCTCCTGTAAAATCTTGCTTATGAGCAATGAATTTTCCTTTCATCCTAAGAAGCTTGCCATCTTCATATCCTATCATTACTGTCTTCAAATTATGTTTTGTTGAGTTGATTTTTACCAACTCACCTTCCATAATGATTCGATGTCCTACTTTTTGAATCATCACTAAGGAAAATATATTCTTTTTGAATGTTGATACATATGAAACATTTGATATCATTTTCTCTCCAATTCCAGGAAGAGAAACTTTTACCAAACCTTTTCCATAAGGTGTGTGTGTTGTATCATCAACCAAAAGTATCAAATTTAGTTGACATTCTTGAAATGTCCAAGAGAAGTCACGTCAAAAAGTTATATGTTGAGTAGCTCTTGTATCTAAGATTCATGCATCTTCATAGTCACTTTTAAGAGAATAAGTGGAGACTTCTAAGGCCGTTGATTCTGAATTATAAAGTGTAGTAAATACATATTCCAAATCATCATCCTCTTGATCATTAGCATATCATGCCAAAGTTGATTGTTACTTAAACTTTGGTATTTTCTCGATTAAAGTGTGACAATATTCTACATAATGACCAATATTGTTGCAACGTTTGCATACAACCTCACTGAAGTCTCTTCCTATGCCATACTGATTATTGTTATTTTGAGGTCTTTCTGATTGACTTCTTCTGAAGTTGTTTGATCCTCGTTGATAATTGGTGTTTCTTCTTCGCTGATTGCTTCCTCTTCCTTGATCATTGCCTCTTCCTCTTTCTTGATTTCATTCTCAACCTTGTCCTCTATAAACTAATTGATCTTGATTACCACGTCCTCTGTTACTGAATTGAGCACCTCTTCCTAATGAACTTTGAGTTGAAGGCTTACTAGTACTAAATTCTATAAGGAAGACGTCTTCACTGACTTATTTCTTCTTCCCAAAAGTTTTATCATGTCGAGATAACAATTCACTCAACTGATCAAATGTGATATTCTCTAACTTTCCCATCAACTGCAAAGTTTCTAAGAAGTGTTTATAAGAGGACGATAATCCTGCAATCAAAATTATTGTCATTAAACTATCATCTACTGCAGTAAATATTGTCTTAGATATATCTTGTTTGATGTTCTTAAGACTGGAAATGTACTTAGGTACATCTCCACCTTCGTCAATTTCTGTTGAAGAAATTTAAATTGAAGGTTAACCATTTTTGTTTCAGGTTGAGTATCAAACAAATCTTTGAATGTTTTCCATGCAGACCATGCATCAAATGCATTTTCAACGTGAACATACATTTCTTCATTTACAGATGATTTAATCAATGCAAATATCTTTTCATCTTTTAGCTCCCATTTAGTTAGTGGTCATGTGTCAGTGAGTTTATTTGGTTTTACATTGCCATTACATATGTATTTCCATAGCTCATTATAAATCAAAGTATTTTCCATATGTCATTTCCATGCCTTACAGTTCTTTGAACCTCTGAGTTTGTCGGACTCGGAAATCAAATTTATCAATTTGAACATTGTGAATGCTTATTTAAAAAGAAAGAATATACGCCAGAAATCACGCACAAAAAAAGAAGATGAGAAGAACATTGCACATTGTGCTGCAAAAAAATGAACTATCGAGGCTTGGCCTTGACCCTCGTATAGTCACTTGGAAAAATAAATTGATTGAGCTTTTCACTTGGCCCTAATCAACTCTTTGATAAAATGATTACAATTTCAAAATTTGACGTCTCAACTCCCTTTATTTCTTCGTAAACAACGAAAGAAATAAAAAATACAATTTTGCTTTTTTAAAATTTTCAAAATTTAACCTGCAAATTATGCGCTTTCCACCTTGAAGAAGTAATGATTACTTCAATTACATTAACATCAAGTTTAATTGTACTCTTATCCCCTTTGAAGTAAAAAAAATACTTCAAATTACATTGAAATTTTAACAGTTTGCCTCCCCCTTGAAGTAAACAATACTTCAAATTACACATATCAAAAAATTAAAAAAATACCACTCTTCCTTATAACTCCCACTTTGAAAATAGTTCCCTTTTGTTTACATTAAAAAAAAATGGAACCTATTAACATAAAAAATGAATATAATACTTTTGAAAAAGGTATTTGTTTTGTATTTATATGCCATTGCTCTTTTAAAACAACTTATTCAAAAAAAGCTCATTGGAAAATGAAATGAATGAGATGAGTTGCTTGTCTTTGTGAAAACAAGCAACTAGCGGTACTTTGGATAAAAATGAGGTCATTCTGTACAAAAGTCTTTAATGATATAGTAGCTTGCTAACATTTCCACTGTCATAATGTTGAATCTTTCTGAAGCTAAAAGTGTTCTGCAAGTCTATCCTACCTCTTTATTAGATTAAATTTGTAATCCATGATTAATGTACTTCATGTCATCTGTTACATGTGTAATTTTTTAACACAGAGGTTCACGTTGGTTGATTTTAGTTTACTTAGGCAGAGAAAGTCCATGTAGGCTTACTGCCAAGAACTTTCAAGAATTCTGAAGGAGTTACCTCTAGATCCTCAATCATCTCAAACCCAAAAAAAAACAGTGACATACAATAGACTAAAAAAAACTTTTAATTCTTTTCCTTAATAAAATTAGACAACTAACATACCATACAATGGATGATCAATGCAAAGGAGTTTTCCAAGACTTGTCAATGCTGGAATCCCCTCTTCACCAAATGAACATCACTTTCTCTGATACCAATTGAAGATAATCGAAGTGTCCTCAAATACACAAATTTTATTAAAGAAGGAAAATAATTTACATAATCAATGCGAGAGCTTACATTCTCCAATATTACTTTAGCATGAGAAAATGAGAGCTTTAATACGCTCATCATACTAATTCTAAGCTAATTTTTTTTATGGACATCTTATCACATAATCATGTGAGTATGACAAGTGTCCATGTACATTAAATAATTATTCTAATAATTTCCTATTTGGATGCTTATAAGAAGCGTTTCTTTTCTAGACTCATTATCTAATCTAACTAAATACATTCTAGAAAAGCCTAAGTATAATAAAATAATATTATACTAAGTACTTTAAGATCATAATATCTAACACAATAAATTACAATTTGTGGGGTTTAAAAGAGTGTTGATCCAGTTTAGAACTAGTTGTTATCAATCACAACCATTTCCAGCATTGAATAGTTCCCCATTTCCAACATTGACCAATTCCCATCTACTTCAGATCGTGGTGTTTTTAAGGGGATGCTACAACATACATATATTGTTGTCCAGGAGAATCACTTATAGGTAAGAGACAATGAAGATATCTAACTATATTTGCTAGTTTTTTCTGTTGTTATATCAGATTTAAAAGAGTTTTAATCATTTCCATTTTATGTATTGTTGTTTATGGGTATTTTAATACAATAAAACCCTTTTGTCTCAAATTCATGTGGAATTGTTGTGAAATGTTTGACAAAAGTTCTAAACCAAATAAACACAAAATATATTAGTAGTAAACACATGAACCCTATCAACAGTAAGACAAAGGTTATTACATGTGCGACATTGTTGGAAAGAAAGAGATCTAAAACAAATAAACACCAAAACCCTATCAAAAGTAACACAAATATATCGATATACCAGTAAGGGGATATTATTGTGGTATAAGATCTGCACGTCTTGCCAACATGAGGGGAAATCAATGAAAAGGTATTGTCAGATTGTTTTCGATAAGTGACCAACACTTATACCTTTCAATTTTAGCAGTGGTAACTTGTTATCAAGGCTTGCATTCAGTGGCTTAAGAAATATGAAGACAAATCAAGAACTCATGGCCGAATTTTCACAGGTCTTTCAAGGATATCATAAGAATCTAACAATATTGTTTGAGCATCCTGAGTTGTTGGAGCTTCTCTTATGAGTTGGGAAGAAAGAAGAGGGATTCAAATCTGAAGTGGTTGGTGACGTAAATGCCTTACCTCATGATGGAAGTTTGACAGAACCCCAGGATGACTTCTTGGAAGTGTATGCATCTATTCATGTTGAGGATGTGTGCAATGAGGTTGACAAATCGTCAACCTTTAATAAACCATTAGAGATATCCTATGAGGTTGATAACATCAATGCATATCGTGGGCATGTTGATAGCACATATGGTGAAGTTTTCCAATCAGATTTGGTCTTGGATAAATTTCCTTTGGATGTTGATCTAATTTCTCGAGAGTCATGAATGAAGCGTGACAAAGAGAAAGTTGATTTTGGGAAGCATGATTTCGAATACAAATTAGAAAATTTGTATGAAGATGATAGATTCCATGAGTCCCATCATTTGATAGGACAATTTATGGTAAGTGAAGATATGATTATTGCAACCATAAAACATTTTGATGATACTCATAAGTTGATGGCAAATTGTTGTTGGAAGGAAGAGCCTCTAGGGACACATAAGATTTTTTAAGGAGAAATTTCCCTTGCGGATTTTCAGGTGCTCAGAGAAGCATCAGTGGTAATGAAATCTAATTACCTACACCTACTTTCAGATAGACATCATGTTCTCATGCTCGGTGAGATTTATTTTGATGTGCTAAAAGGGAAAGAAGAGGAAGTTGATAAGCTTACCCAAGGGATTAAGGTTACCGAGGATTCTTTGAAGAGCACTCAAATGGCCCTTCCAAAATCAGAAATTCAGGTTGATGGGATTTTTGTGGAATTGATTTTGGCACATTCTTCATCATCCACAACAAAAACTCACTCATCTATGGTAGCCATAACACATGAGGATGTTAGTGGTACTCATGATTTGAGGGGAGAGATTCTTGTGAGGGTCAAGCACGATGATAAATCATATTTGCAGGGGCTTGAAGAGAGGTATGACTAAACAATTTCTGATTATACACATAGTTTGCATCATGGGGATCATGAGTCACCTCTTTTGGAGAGCCCATTGAAGGCTCAAGTCATAGTTACATATGAGACAATTGAGCATATACCTTGTGGACCAAAAGACAAGGAAGTGTATGCATCTATTGATTGTGGGAATGGATATATCATAGATGTGAACACATCAATGTGGGATCTAGGTTCATATGACACTAGTGGAGTGAATGCACATGATAAGATTAAAAGGGAGCATAATGATACATTTGATTTCCATGAAAAATGATCATTTAATGCATCCACAAGTGAAATATGCACAAGACTCTATATTGGTGATGTAGAGATTGTTATTGATAATCCGTGTGAGGAGGAGACATATTCTTGTGAGGACAATATGTTAGTTCATAATGCTGTCCCATATTTTCTTATTGAGGATTGCAGGGCAACAACTGATGGGAAAACTATCATCATTATCATCAAGTTTGCAGTGAGGGCTTACGGAGCTAATGAAAAATATGATCTTCATGATCTAAGTTGCGAGACACCTCCTAATGCATGTGATGGCAGTGGGGTAATATGTAATCCAAGTGACTATGCAGGTATTCCATTGGCATAAGCGGGTGAATTTCACCTTGATCGCATGGTGAGGTCTCCTAGTTTATTTCCACTAGATGGTTGCATGCAAAAACAAGAATCAAATTATTTGGATTCCAATGGTTATCAATATAGCACAATGAGAGTCATTAGGTATTGGGGATGGTGGACTTCTAATTTGTATATGGGATCTGGGAATTCATCTGATTGGTAGATTGCTTCAAATTTTGATAATGATTAACATGGTTGTGACAATGATTGGTCTGTTTCATTTTTGAAATGTCATGAGAGGAGATGCTAAGACTCATTCTATATGGCATAACATATTTTATTTGCCGATACCTAGGATTGATTCTGGTAGTGAATTTGCAGACTTTGACTTCATTGAGATGCCTTTGTAGGATATGATTCATGGTAGTGGGTTCAACTCTTTTAGGTATTTCAACTTGGGGTTCCAAGAGAGGAGAATGTAGTCTAGGTACGATGATCAAACAATTATGATCATAGTGGCGCAACATCAACATGGTGTTTCCTTTCTAAGACTAACTTGGGACCCTTGAATCATTCTCAATTTCGGTTTGGTTTAGGTGGTTGATCATAAAGTTGTGGTGGCATTGCTTGAGAATAAGCAATCTTTGGGAATGGAGGACTGTAATGTCCCCATTTTATGGGTTTCTTGCTTTGCAATTGGAGGTGACTTTCTGGGTTTTTTTCAGCCTGATCAAAGGGGTAATTTGGTGTTACCTACGAGCTTAGATGGTTTAGAGGAGTTATATGATGATTTTAGATATTATTTCTGGCTTTCGGTTTGGGCTTCAAGATTCTAGGAGGGAGTGTCTATTTTTAGTAAGTCACATGGCCAGGTCCATTTATCATCTTGCATAACCAAGATCACTCCTATGCAGTTAGTTTCCAGTTCCGATGCATTTAGAACATTCCCATAATTTGAGAGTGATATTGAGCATTATTTGATTAATTTCACTAAGGTTGTTATTTTAATTAAATAATTTAAGGGGGTCACCTTAGTGTTATAGTTCATTGGAACTGGGAGGAAAAGCTCTAAATGTTGGGATGCTGAAAAGTGACTTCCAGTGCCCATAAATGTTTTAACATAAAATAAATCACTTTTTGAAGTTAAAAGGGTTAATAAATTAATAAAGTGACTTTGGGAGAAATATTTTATAAAGTCATTTTATGTTATTTAATTGGGAAAACGGAAAAAAAAGGGATACAAGAGAAATTGGAGCTCATTCTCTCATTATTCACGATCATTTTATTAAAATCAACTTCGAGATTTCTTGAAGCTTGTTGGCTCTAGGACTAAAAATCATTGAGAAGATTGGGTTCGGTGGTGAAAGTAATCCACCCTAGCTGATCTAGAAGGAGAAATCACTTAGATCTCTCGCTAGGATTCATTGTAGAAGGAAGATTCACCATTTTGCAAAATCATGTGGGAATTTGTAGAGTTATTGGGTGTTGGTTGAGGTTGTCGTAGTGCATATCGAATGATAAACATTCTCGTTGGTCTTTCTTCTTGGTTCGTGCCATTGTTGCAGTTTGTGGAGGTTGATCTTGGGTAGGATGAGATGCCATTTTACTTGCTTCTCTTTTAGAGAGAGATCGTATCTATTTTGCAGCTCGTGGGAGATCTACAGAGGGTCCATCCCCTTTATTATCAGATCATGGGTTGTAGGGAGGGCCGCCTCATTATTGTCAGCTTGTGGAGGAGAGGCCATGGAAATTACTTGCTGCTGGTGTGAATGTGAAAGAAGGGTTGTGCCATTCCTTGCTGACTATTGGAGTATTGGAGGAGATCATCCCAATAAAGTACAGGTTGTCGGGTTTAAAAGAGTGTTGATCCAGTTTAGAACTAGTTGTTATCATTCAAAACCATTTCCAACATTGAACAATGCCCATCTACTTCAAATCATGGTGTTTTTAAGGGGCTCCTACAACATACATATATTACTATCCAAGAGAGTTACTTATAGATCAGAGATAATGAAGAGATCTGACTATATTTTCTCGTTTTTCTTGTTGTTATATCAAATTTAAAAGAGTTGTAGTCATTTCCATTTTATGTATTGTTGTTTATGGGTATTTTAATACAATAAAACCCTTTTGTACCAAATTCATGTGGAATTGTTTGAATTTTTTTTTCGAACCAAATAAACACAAAATATATAAACAGTAAACATAATAAACCTATTAGCAATAAGGCAAGATTTATTACAAGTGTGACTTTGTTGGAAAGAAAGAGACCTGAAACAAATAAACACCAAAACCCTATCAACAGTAACACAAACATATTAACACACCAGTAAGGGGATATTACATATTTTCCATGCATTATGAAAGTTGGTGAAGAATATAGTGCACACACAACAAAGTTGTTCATAACCAACTTCACCCTATGTTAAAGTGTCCAAACAAATATCTATGTTGACTAGAACACTTAGGCACTACTTAATGTCTATTCTCCCTATTACCCCCTCTCACCTAGGGGTAACTAGAAAAGATCATGTCTCATACCCCACAATGTAGACAATGATCCCGATGATCATGATGATCAACATGTCCATAGAGATAATCCCATTATCCCCTCAGATGCCTCTTCCTCACCAACACAATTCATCACACTCAATCAACAAGGCTTGTTGAGAGATGGTGTCCTAACACATTATGAGGTACATTAATCGTTGTTTCATATAAAGTGTCATATTTAATACATTTAGAATTTGAATAAAAATCATAAGTTTAAGTTGGATAATGGATCATGAGCCCGAAAGTTATTCTTTTTTCCTTGTTTCACCTTAGTGGCCATCCTGGGCATCCTAATCTCATCTTGTCACTCATGGGGAAAAAGGGTACTATTGGTGGTTCCTTGAAATGGGTAGTGTACCATTTTCAATCATATTGATCCAGGTGGAAATTAGTGGCCACCCACCTATTCCACTGGCTCAAAACAGGGGTTTCCACCTTGGCATTTTTTCTACAGTTTTTCAAGTGCTAAACTTTCGGTGCCGTTTTGAGGCCCTAAACAACATTTTTTGGGTGTGGCATAGTCACATTGTAGGATTTAGCCAGAGTGTGATGGGGAAATATGTATTCCTTGGATATACCTTTCCAATGAGGTATCGTGCACCCCAAACATATATCGTATGCAAAAGTTATGCCCTTGGGAAGTTGACGTATCAACTACCCCCAGCGGGGCTCACAAACCTTTTGGTGTTTCATCTTCCAGGGTTGGGTTTTGGATTTTATTTATGTTAAAAATGCCTTTAGAGCCTCATTTTAAACATCATCTTCTTGTGAATGAGTGTAGCCATCACATCTCTTCTCAGAGATAAGATGCCACCATTCTAGCGAGTTCGTTCACTCTGTATTTTTACAGTTCCTTTACATTTCCGTCATTAATAAAAATTGTGCATTATTGTATCTCTGTGTTTCTGGAAATATATTTGTGTATTTACTTATTATATTTATTCCTTCATTTCATTCTCAAAATAATCCAGATCAGTGGTATTAGAGCATACTACTCCTTTTCATTTCTTAGTGCATGTCCCCGACGAGGTAAGGGTATAGAGAGTTGGGTCTTGCACTAGTTTCTCTTGAGGAAAACCGCTCTTGCTAGCCTAAGAGACCTCCCATGGTGGAATCTAAGAGAGACGAGGGAGAAAAATATCCCATCAAGATGTTTCTCGTGGAAGCCCTCACACAATAGAGGAACGAGATGTTGGAGAATTTTGCCCAAATCCTTCAATTACTACCGAAAATAATAGGTGCGTCTTCGTCAAGAAGTTGCTTTGGAGACACTGCCCCATTCAAGGTACAAGTTAATTTTGATATTCTTGTATTTGAAGGTCATATCGATGCAGATGCTTTGGAAAAATGGTTAAATTTGCTAGAAGATTATTTCTTTGTTCACAATTTTTCCAACAGAGAAAATATCACCTTTGCACTCCTTAAGGCTCTCCCCCATGTCAAACATTGGTGAGAAACTTACTGGGAGAAAAATTCCATAGAGTCTGGAATATTTGGTCCGAGTCCACTTGGGATTTTTTTATGGATGCGGTCAAGGAGCAATATTACCCCGTGGGAAAATATGACGACCAACACATGAGATGGAGCACACTGCATCAAGAGAGGGGCCAAACAGTGTCATATTTCACAAATACCTTCCATACCTTACGCACCAAGCTGGATATCAAAGACTTCGAGCAACATCTGGTTCTAAAATATCATGGGGCTCTACAAAGGTACATCCAAACTAAAATGAAATTTCTGGACATTTCATCACTGGGAGGCACTTATCGATATGCTGTCAAAATCAAGCAAAAATTTAAGTAGCAGAACAAGAAGGAGTTTGGGTCTTCAAATGTGAAACAACCAAAGTATGGTAAAGGCAACCCTAAATCACAAAACAACCAACCTCAAGACCACCAGTCCAAGCCAAAGGAAAATAAGGGTAATAGGAAGATGAAAAAGGACACTGGGAAGTGGTGCAACTTCCACAAAATCCCTTGGCACAACACCAATGAATGTCGCTCAAAACAATCATGGGTGGCCTAACTCAAAGAAACAAAGCCGATCCTCGACTCAGAATCTGATTCAGACAACAATAAAAGGAGACATATAATTGATGAAAAACCCACTTCTATTGTCGCAACTACAACAATCCAACCAGAGGATCCCGAGGAGGGGGAGAGCATTTTCCATTCACATATGTGGGAAAAGGGGACCCTGTTGCATTTTATTATTGATAGCAGAAGACAAAAGAACCTAATCTCACTAGAGGTCGTCAAGTAGTTGGATTTTCCAACAAACCACACCCACATCCATACAACATCGGGTGGCTTCGCCAAGGTTGAGATCTTAGTGTCAGCCAACAATGTTGCCTGTCCTACGACATCAAGCCCTTCAAGGATGACGTACCGTGTGATGTTTCCCCACCGGAAGTATTTGATTCTCTATTAGGCCAGCCATATATGTGGAAGCATCATGTTGTTTATGAGTCTTGACCCTGTAGCATCATTGTTACTTTGGGGGGTTAGCTCTACAAGATACCAGAGGTAGTTCAGACTACTATCCTAACAAAAGAGTGCTGCAAATTAATCTCTCATACCACAAATTTTAGCCTCTTCATAATATGGGTAGAAGGTGAAAAAAATGACACTACAACCACTGCATCCTCGTCCCAAGACCTTTCTATCCTGCATAAGCAAATTGTATAAGAGCACCAAGATATTCTTACTGCAACTACATGGGTGCCTCTACATTGCCTAGTCAAGCAGAGTTATAACAAATCCCTTCATACTCTTTGTGCTGCATATTCACTAAAAGAGTCCTCCCACAATCAGGCGGATCATGCAGCTATATTGGTTAAACAGATCCAACCCCTCCAACAACAGGTTCATAATAGCCTTCAACAAGCTAAGCATAGAAACTTCTTCAACAAGGAAAACAACTTGTTGACGGGTGTAAGTGACACACCTTCAACTGGAAGAATAGATCCGGACCAGGGTTTTCTAATTAACCCAAGTCGTTTGGTGTGATCTATTCTGACGGGTTTAATGGCTCCATTAGCCAACTAGGGTCCTAAAAGAAAGAAATAAACTACTCTAATCTAAAACTATAATACTATATACGTGGATCTAATTATTTACAAATGTTTCAAAAACGTAAATATAACTATGTGATTATGAACAAAGGATTTACAAATTGCAAGTTTCTGATGAATGCCTTGCAAAATCAATATTTGGTAATTGTTTTTGAAAGTATATAAAGAAAGCACATATTTTTATATTTTATTTTTTATAATCTAATATCTAAGACTAAAAAAAAATGCTAATGAAACATAATCTGAAACAAGGATAGAGTGATCGTCACAACCAATTTAAACTATCTTGTCTCACTAATAAAATAGACTAATAACATAAATTAAATGTGAATAAAACTAACCTGAAATTAATCTCATACAGTGTCTATGTCTCTGTGCGATCCAAACCTCTAGCTATCTTGTCTGTGAGAGAAATCTGCGACAGACTTGAACTAACATCTCTTGAATAAACTCAAGGTGTTTATTGATAGTTCAGATATAAGACAGAGTAATAAAAATGTAGATCCAGTGATCTTGTGATTATGAATGATTACAATAAAAGAAATTTCAATGCGAAACATTCATTTGATACATCAACTAAACATCAAGGATAAATCATGATATTAAAGTTGAAATGATGATCACATATATAATATCTAAAACAACAAATTATAGACAAGATTTAAAGCACTGAATAAAATGGAACATTATATGTCATCGAGGCTAAAGCTATGAAACATATTAATATTCCAAAATATAAGAGACAAAACATAAATGAAAAAGCTTCACATTGGTCTAAAGCCGAAATGCAAACATCCTGTCCATTTAGTTCCGAAGATCATTTTTCCATAATCTGCTCCAAGCCAAGATGTCCTTCACTAATCAAGTGAATAGTATTTAAAGTAGCATGAGATCCACATACTCATATCTCACAGGATAGAGTTGGATCTCCAAAAATCAAGCACTAATACAAAAATAGTGGGTTGAAAAACTACTTATAACAGAGTTGGTTTATTAAAACAAGTTTTTTATAAAACATCTAGAAAAAGAAAACTACTAATCACTTAGGCATGTAATTGAAAATGTTTCCTTCTGGTAATTAGCAACAAAATCTCTCATTTCCTGAAATAACAAAACCAATTTGATAAATTAGAAAAATAATTACTAATAACTAATTTTTTATTTAAAAGAGACTTGGCTACAAAATCAAAGATTCTGTAGCCAGTCTTAATTTTAGTAATACACTCAAATTATAAATCGACTTATTTACGAAATAGATAACATGAATAAAATAAGAGGAAAACAAAACTATTTTACCATTTAAAAATTGACTAAAGAAGGATCAATCTGTTCAAAATTTATTATTGCCTTGACATTAGTTGCATATTTAGCGACTATGTTTCCAGATCTTTTGATACGTTTGGTCTCCCTGTCTGCATGCACTTTGAGATCAAGTATTTCTTGCTTCAGCAGGCCATTCTGAGCAGTGAGGGTTTTAATTCTGGCATGTAGGAGAGGGATGTCGATATAATACCGTTCAATCCATTCGAAACAACCATCACAATGAACAAGGGAGGTGGTAGGTCGATGAAGGACACAGTCGACCATGGGTGCATTAGTATTATCTGCTGTTTGCTTCAGATTATGACTAATACCAGAGAACCCTTATTTTCCTTTAAGGCATGGTGGCAAATTTGGCACAAAATCATATGGTTGAGTAGGACTGGTAATTTCCTTCTTGGAGCTCTGCAATTCTGGATCTTCTCGAACTAGAAAGTATTCTATATCAGGATCCGAACCCTCATCGATATCGATCAGAACAATCGAGCTCAGATGAGTATCATTTCGGTTCCTTAGTTTCCTTGAAATTAGGCAACCTGCCTTCTTGTTCTTGAACCCTAAGTCTGTGCAATGCTATTTTGGTCCTTTGCGAGGTTTCTCGACATCTGACTTAACAATAATGTTCAGGATAACATCAATCTCGGACACAAGAGGGTTAATTACCTTCAATTCAATAGTCTCTTGCTCAGGAAATCCTATATTTGAGACTTACTCGACATCCCTACGTGTAGAGGGTCTTTGTTGGAAAAGTCTGGTCCATTGATTGAAATACCAAACTGGTTTTAAATATGTGGCTTGTCTAAGTAAGGGTTTGCTGTAGGAACAGTCTGGGCAAAACCATTCCTTATAAAAAAATTCTCCCAACAGTCACCTACGATCTACAAGTGACACATCAACAATATCTTAACCAATTCGTGATGGAACAGGCTTGAATCAACACCTTGTCGTTTATATCTTTTGGACATTTTATAGAGACTTCTCAACAAATAAAATGGCATATCCAAATCAAAACCAATGAAATGCATGAGTAAACAAATATGGTAGAGGAAGACCAATCCGTATCGATCCTCACATGCCACAAATTGTTTGAGAATTAACAACAAACTGTGCCATCTAGGTTTTACCAGGGAGATAGAAATACCTTTCTCACAACAGTTGATCTTTTGGGATGTCACAAACAGACTCCACGAGACTCCTTCAATTCGGGTGTTTTTGAACCATTTTTCACCCTTTGATGGAAGCCTTGTTGCTTTGATCACAAAATCCTCGGTCAATTCTAACTGTGTGTCCCCAATTTTAGCTTTGCAACCATTGAAGGTTTGCACGAAATATTTAGCCACTTGAAGATTATAACCCTCAAATTTCTTAAGGAAAACATCCCACCCATGGCTTTTTAGGTCCTCAATCGCATCGTCGTGAGAAAGTAAATCCTGGCATCCATTCGGCTCCAAGCGAATGACAGGGGCCATGACAAATGTAACCAGAATGCAACATGAATTACTCTGGATAGTTTTAGTTTCAAATCGTGTGAGCAACATAAACAATTCTGAATGGAGAGTGGAGACATAAAAATAACATAGTTTGTGTGTTATCATAACTCGAAAAGTGGAATTAAAAACCAGGGGTTTGATTGTAATCCTTACCATCCCTTGTGATGAGAGCCAAATGTACAGAGTACCAAAACCCTATGCATGTAATGAAAGGCTCATTAATATGTTAAGCCAACAAGGTGAGGTGAGGATGCGAGTAAAATAGGTGTGTAGTCATTTGTATGACTGTTGGTATGACCATTGAATTTGTGACAGGACTATCAAAAATATCAAAGGCTCTTCACAAATCGAAAACTATCAAACCATTGAAACAATAATAGTATTAACACACAAAAAAAAATAAAAAAATGGGTATAACAACCATTTTATAAGATTTGTATTTCTATTTCATATGAATGGTTTGTTGAACGATATACCTAAGGCAGAAAATTATTAAAACAACAAGCCAAGTTTTATGTTTAATTCATGCTTGTAGTCATGAATTAAAGATAAAACAATCGAAAATTGAAATAGTAAAATTAATGAAGTAGGCTTTAACCCAATAAGTCATAATAAACTCAGAAAAGTGTTTATAGACGGGTTGATGGAAGCTATAGAAAAATGGAAATTATTTCAATCGTGTACAACATAAAAAATCATGTGTTGCTACCAACAATGGATGTTGATTAAGGTTGGTTGTCATTGATGTCAACCCTTGAAGAAAGGCCCACAAAACAAAGGTTTGGGTAATGCACCCAATATTGTTTGATGTAAATATGACTCATTATTGTCTTGTCATGGTTGATAAGAAGTAAAGATGGATGAACTCCAAAGTGGTCCCCTTATGGTGAAATCCCTCACGGGAAGATGCTTTGTGCAGTAAGATAACCCATGATTAATTGTGGAATAATGAGATGACGAACAATGATTTTTTCAGGTAAACTATCCTATATGGATAGTGCTTGTCATTCCATTTTCGGTGGTATGTGGAACATCACATAACTCCTCAAGGTTATAGATTTATGGCCATGAGAAGTTGGAGACCCCAAGTTTGGGTAATGGACCCAAGTTTGTTTGATGGATAACGATATGAGTTATGATATATTTTTAGATAATACTATTCTATATGGATAGT
>JZKD02S2276850.1:332136-343324 GCA_000966675.3 Picea glauca | reverse complement strand
CTTCACCCCAAAGAAACATTTGGATGGTTTTTCATATAGTTGTTTCTCCTTTAGTAGTTGTAGCACCTTGTCAACATGTCACACATGATCCTCCCAAGACTTTCTATAGATTAGTTTTTCATCAATAAATACTAACACAAATTTTCGAAGGAAGGGCTTAAAAACGGAATTCATCAACCCTTGGAATGTGGAAGGTGCATTTGTAAGGCCAAAAGGCATGACCAAAAATTCATAATGGCCTTCATGAGTTCGAAATGTTGTTTTTGGGATATCTTCTTCCTTCATTCTAACCTGATGATACCCTGAACGAAGATCCAACTTTGTGAAATATATTGCTCCATGTAGTTCATCTAACAATTCATTAATGACGAGAATGGGAAACTTATCTTTAATAGTGATCTTGTTGAACTCTCTATAATCTGGACACATACGCCATGAACCATCTTTCTTGCATACCATTACCACCGGTGCAGAGTAAGAACTTTGGCTAGGTATAATAATGCCAGCCTCTAACATTACTTCAGCCGTATGCTTAATTTCACTCTTCTTTTCATAAGGGTATATGTACGGCCTGATGTTAGGAGGAACACTCCCACGAATTAGGTGAATAGCATGATCATGATTTCGAGTGGGTGGAAGACCTTTGGGAACATCTTCAAATACTTTGGAATTCTTATCAATGATCCCTTGGAGATCTAGGGGAATATATGGCTTAGATGTTTGAACATCTAGTGAGCATAGTTGTGCAATTACACCTTGATTACCATTTTTCAATAATTTTGTCATGCCATTAGAGCTTATCACCTTACTGGGTTTCCTTGTGATACCTCTTAACTCAATTTATTTTCCTCCCAATGAAAATTTCATGAAACGTTCTTGAAAATTAAAAGCCATTGTTCCTAATGATTGTAACCATTGGATTCCTAGTAAGACATCAACATCACCCATGGGTATAGCAATAATTGGAATATTCATTAAATATTCCCCTATAGTAAGATTGATCTTATTGCATTTTCCTGAGCAATTGATAGTTCCTCCATCTGCAATCATTACTTGAAACTCTGGCACTAGATATACAAAGCAATTGAGAGATTTGACTAATATATAGTGAATGAAATTATGACTACTAGCAGTATTAATCAAGACTATTACCTTTTTCTTTTTGATATATCCTTCAATCTTGAGGGCTTGAGGAGTGGTAATTCCAACCAATGCATTACATGATATCATGGGAGTCAAATCTTCAAAATAAATCACTTCTACGTTTTCATCTTGAGATGGTTCTTGTTCTTGTTCTTGTTCTTCTTCCTCTTCACAATCTATGTAGAATAATTTATTCTCACCACTTATGTCCCTTACTGTACTTGTTGTCACAATTAAAGCATAAACCTTTTGATTTTATTTCCTCCAATTGTTGAGGTGTCAACCTTGTAGGTTGAGGTGTTTTAGAAGAAGGGACATTATTCTCTTGATAGATGTTAGGAGTAGTCCTTCTAGTAGCCATAGGAGTGGTCCTTCGAGGGGACAACCTCCTTATAAACCACATAAATTTTCCAATCCAAGATGATTCCAAATGAAAATGTCTCCTTGGTATATATAGGAGTCTGGGAGGTACAATTACATCTAATGGACCCAAGCCGACATAAATAAAATAACATTACTAATGTAATATGCCCCAATTAAAGGGTAATGTGCCATTATGTAAGGCTTAACAAAAGCACCCATACGTTATTCAAGTTTTGATGAAGGACGTCACACTTGATTATCCCTAGACATTTCCCATAGAGGTGATGCATGATCACTCCACCTTGGATGCTAGCCTTCTCACCCTTGACATTGGGCTATTGATGATAATGCCATATCCTAAGGTTTGATGACGATGTTGGGGCTTTGTTTCCATTAGAACCACTAGATGGATTTGAGATGTGACATGGTATTTAATGAGGATCTTCCACCTTGCTTGTACCGTTTGACGATGACAAATGGAATTGGGAGGCTCCCTTCACCCTTTGGGAGATTGATGTCACTAAACGTGTGACCTTGTTGTGGTGTATTTGAAGATTTTCCTGGTCCTAACAGGTTGCAAACTAGGTTTGTCTTTGACCTTAAGTTGGCTCTAAGTTGCAACTATCAAACAAGGGTTTGTTGTTGTTTTATAACAACAAACTGTTCAGTAACTTCTTTGTTGTTCCATTACAGTTACATAGGCCATTAAGGTGCTCTAGCATGTAGTTTTGTCACAAGATATCATCACATGAATACCATAAGCTATGTTGCTGTCCTTATACACACTTGCAAACATGGGCTAAGTTCAACCCACTTAGTGTGTCCTTGTTATCACAATTCCTAGGTTCAAAGCCCACTGTCACCTCGACTTGAACCTCTTCCATATAGGCTTACTCCTAGGGAATCCAAGGGGGGTAGACCCTAGTTACTATGTGAAGTTAAAAGTTAATTTCTAGGAGTTGATTTTATTTGATTAAAGTTTTGGGGGATCTAGCCTATATGCAAAAGAAACAATGCAAAGTGCAAGATTAAGGATGCAAAATAAGTCCTTTCCCTAAGTCTACTTAGACTAGTGCCTAAGATTGGGCAAGGAGTCAACTAAGTTTAAGGGAGTTTCGTTTTTCGCCTATATGCAAAAGCAACAATGCAAAGTGCAAGATTAAGGATGCAAAATAAGTCCTTTCCCTAAGTCTACTTAGACTAGTGCCTAAGATTGGGCAAGGAGTCAACTAAGTTTAAGGGAGTTTCGTTTTTCAAAGATTACAACAACTATTACAAAAGAAAACTAGATACAAGATTATGCAAATAAGACTAGATACAAATAAATGAAAGAAGTAACTATCTACAAAGTTACAATGAAACTAAGTGATACAACAATGAAGATACAAGATATACAAATTATACAAGCAAAGCAACTAACTTGTAAAGAGACTTGAATGTGCAGGTAAAGGAGATATTTCTCAAAAGAATATACAACCACAACACATAAGCCAACTATCCCAAACAAGAGTGCCTCCAAGGAATGCACAACTCAAGGGGAATCCTTAAATGGCATACACAACCACAAGATCCAAGCAATGGAGAAGCCTCCAAAGGATGGACAACTTCAAGGATGGAGATCAATCACATAAAAAAGTATAACTTAAAATTAAAATTAAAGCATGAAAAGAGACCTCGAAGGGCTTAAGTGCAACTTCTAAATCACTTAGTCCAATCCACAAATGCTTAAAGTAACTTGCATGAAAGATGTAAAATTAAATTTCTTGAAACATGTAGCTTAATCATAAACCATGGAAGATGTACCCAAGTAAGTTGCCCAAGTTTAAGTGGATTAATTAAGTTGTTAAGTTAGAAGTGAATCCTGACTAAGTGACAACCCAAGAAATCTCCCTGCTTGTACCAAAATAATTTCTAGGTGCTCAATAAGTGAGGAAAACAAGGCCACACCCTAGCTCCATAGGTTAATCCAGGAATATAAGTACTCCACAGGGAGGACGCCAAGCGCCGTGAGATTGTCCCCGATCTAACACCCCCCGCTTCTTCCTTAAATCCCCTTTTTGTTGGAAAAGTTGGGACAATAAGTGGTGACCTATTAAATAGGTTGATTTTAGGCCCTAAGAGACTAAGGTAAATTGAGTTAAGTTAGTTTAAGTTAGATTAGATTAAGTTAATGTGATTGCAAGTGTAGTGTTTGTGTAAGGAGTGTGCTTGCAAGACAAATAAAATTACTCAACAAAGATAGATAACTTGAAGTAGCAAAGTACTTAAAGGAAATTGCAAGGAAATTAAAGAGCTTGAATGTAAATGACAAGATTATACAATTCTCATAAAATTTCAAGACATAAAAGTAAAAGTACTTGCAAAGATTAAACCATAAAGCAAAGTACTTGAAGAGTAAATGACTTGCAAGAAATTAAAATAATTGGAAAAAAAATTGCAAGAAATGGAAGTAATTGGATGTAAATAACTTGAAATAACAAAGTACTCAAAGTAAAGATAGGTTTCAATGAAAGTAAACTAGATGAAATAATTAAACAATCATGCCTCCATGGGCCTAAACTAGCACAAGGTTATTAATTCTTAGATTTATATTTACTTTAGACCACTAAGCATGTGAAAGAAAACAACAACCATGTACTAATCTAGCCTTACGATTTTGGGGGTTGGCTTAGCCAAGCACACTCCAAGGTGTAGGATAAATATAATGAAAATAAAATGCTTGAAATGAAACTAAACTAAACAACCTCAACAAGTGCACAAGATGGAGGAAAAAACCTTCCGGTTTTGTGCACAAGTGAGTGAAAGAAATTAAAAACTAAAAATTGAAAGCAAAGCCTAGCCTCTCAACCTTGTCTTAATGACAAGTGGGGCAAACAAATAAAAAATAAATTGTAGAAAATTAAAGCTACTTCCTAGCCTTATGATTTTGGGGGTTGTCTTAGCCAAGCACTCAACAAGATGTAGGCAAACAATAAATGAAAATTGCAGAAAATTATTACAAGAGAGAAATGCAAGCCCTTTGAGACTCCCTTGGGCTTGCTTACAATGATTAGAATAGAAGAGAGAAGAGGGTATTTGGTTACCCAACTTGGGGAGGTTGTTTCTTAGCTTTATGTGGCCCCAAATGGCCTCTTGGACACCTCATTAGTCATTAACCTACAAAAAACCAACAAGCAAAAACTTGCTGGAAATGCTGCAAAAGTGACAAATATGTTAAGAAAATTTTTGCCTTTTACACATAAATTTTCTGCAGAAAATTACAACAAGATATAATAATGTCTGTGACCTATTCTATGTTTTAGAATACCCAAAAATATGATGGAAATGTACATAAATAAAATGGAGAAAATTAGGAGACTAAAGTTGGATGAGGAAGACAAGTTTCCAAATCTGAAACAAGGCTTCTCAAACCCTTGAAGTGACCTGCAAAAGTTGTGAAGGAAAACTACAAAACAAAGCAAAAGATGAGTAGATATATGAGATAACACAAAATACTTTGCATAATCTATGAACTACTCACTTGATCTACAATAAAACTATTATAAATCCACCCAAGAAAAATACTTTGCTTGGGATCTCTACTCTAGATCTGAAAATGAAATTCATACACAACCAAACATAAACAATGTCACCTCCAATACACAAGATTCACCAAGAATACTCTCAAAGCATCATGTCCTCCAAAACTTTTCTATTAATCAAGTGGGAAGTTGCTGCAAATACTTGCAACAAGATCCTCTCCAACAGAAGTGAGCAAGAATGAAAGAGTGGAAGATGGGAGATATGGGAGAGTGAGGAGAAAATTGGGCATAATAACAGTAGAAAAAGACTTGGTGAGAAATGAGGAGGGGATGGGTTTGATTTATACTTGGAGAGCAAGAGATACCCCTCTTGGATCTCTTCCAAGTGTCCACCAAAGAGAAAGAGTGAGCATCTCAAGGAGGGGGGCGCAACTCTAGGGTTAGGTTTTTGGTATGTGAGTGGGGGATGAGTTGTCACCCATTAGCCAAGTAAAATATGTGAGGTGGAGGCTCTAGGAGGGAACACTAGGGGAGAGAGGGCCCACTTTTATTTATTTTTGATTTTTCATAATTTCCTCAAGGAGGGGGGCACAACTTCCCTAGGGAGAATAGCATGAAGTGGTAGTGGAAAGGGGAAAAGGGGATGTGAGGGTGAGAAAAGGGTTAGGAAGTCTTAGTCTAAGGTTTAGGCATCATCTACCATCTTTTCTCTAACCATTTTTCTTAATTTTACAAAAATTGACATTTTGACTATGTCAATACTAGAAATTAAATTGTTGTTTTGGACTCACTAAGAGTCCTCATGGACAAACACCTAGAAAACATTGTCCAACTGAGCTGAAACTTGGCCCAAGGGTGTAGGGGGTCTCATTCCATTTATTTTGAGAACAAACACCCCTATCAAAAGCCCAAGGACCTAGTTTTTATATTTTTTTTATTATCAAAAATTAATTAAAATTACCAATACTTAGGCAATTTTAAAAAATTAAAAAAAACTATCTAGAGTCGACGAAATTCCGCCAAAAATTAGGATATGTCTTGCATCGTCATTTAAAATATTCCTAGACACTAGCTACCAGAGGGATAGACCATTAGAACGTATTTCACCACTTTGGAGGAATTATTTGTGGGAGTGAAAAACTCAAGGGAAATTAATAAGGCTCGTTAAGCCAAATTAATAACCCGAGGAAAAAAAACACTCAATGAAAGGGATTCCTCTAATGATGAATTCCTAAGGAAACTAACCTAAATATGATCCATTCAGATCCATTACATTATAATCCCATGCAGGGGAACACAAATTCCATTACAAAAGGAAGTCCTGAAGACCAAAACTACCTTGTAGAACCAGTAAGTCTTTGACTTGGTAGCACCTGATGGTGCCTATATTCATGGTACATGGAGTTGACCCCCTAGTTGAAATAGGTGGTCAAAAATATATATAATAGACATCGAGATATTTTAGAGCTGAAATAATGCTGTTCTAAACACTAGCATACATGAAAACGAACACAGGTATTTTTGGTCAACATGACCCTGGATAAAAACCCCCCAGGGAAAACTAGTTTGGAATGGAAGTATATATAAGTGGTGTCTAGAGAATGATATACAAAAACAAATACAATATGATGGAACCTATATACAAAGAAAGATCCTCTCAAGCTGTGCCAAAGGATCCAAGGAGATATGCGCCCAATATTAGTGCGCCCTCTCCTTATGTTTCCAAATCCACTAAAGTGAAGCGCCCTTGACCCTGGATGCTCTGAAGAAGAAAAACTTGCACCAAAATGTGCTATAGTATGCTACCTCTACACTAAGACACTCATATATGACTTCCTCCATTTGTAGATTCTCCCTGCTAGTGATGCACCCTCCTCCTATGGTGCGCCCTCCTCCAAGCAAGTATGATCACCATCAAATAATAGGAACCCAAGATCCCAAAGATCCTCCATGCAAGGAAGTGTCCTAGATTACCTCTTCAAATGCCTCCATTCTCAATATCATGCTCCTCCTAACTCTTCTCAAGTGAACAAACAAGTGAATGGAATAAGCTCTCCTTTTCCCTTGCGCCCTCCTTAAGGATGCATAAGGAAACCTAGAAAGTGAGTGGATGAGATCATCTAATCTCATCCTAAGTCAATGGCTGAGATCATCTCAAATGAATCTCAACTCAAAACCCACTTTACTTAAGTTTCCATAGTTTCACTTTATGTCCCTTAATTCACCCACAAAGTGAATTAATTGTCATTTTAGGCTAAAATGACCAAATTTCACTTTTGACTTAAATCTCCTAAGTCAAAGTGAAATTATACATAAAGTACATGGAACATGGTACAAAGTACTTCCCACACATGTTTATAATCTCACAAACACAAGGGGACCACTTTCCAAGGTACCCAAATCTCAACACTCCCTCTTACCGAGGAAAGTGCCCTTCACCTCCAATCTCATCCTTGCAGTGGACATGGTTGCCTACTGGAAAATACACGGTGAGTATGGCTGCACCCTGATCAATGAAAGTAGTCTGACACACATCTGCTCAATCTGCGTGATCCATAGATGGAAGTGTCTCTCCACCTATCTAAGATCACTTAGATCTTGGTATCAAACCAAATATCTCCACCTTGGTTTCCCACCAAGGATTTATACCTCCTGACATATCGCCAATGGTCACTACTCTTGGCATCTCACCAAGAGTCACTCTATTGGCATCTCACCAAGAGTCTCCCCCTCTTGGTATCTCATCAAGAGCACCTGGATCTCGACATATCACCAAGATCATCAACTTGGCCTCTCACCAAGTAGCTTCCACCTGAAGTGGAACCAAAATATGATCTGCCTATCTCCATAGCCAAGTGAAGCTCAAGCTTCTGTGGTGCCCTGCCACTCCTCCTCATCAATCTATGATGATTTGAAGCCCTTGCACCAACCCTATGTTTCAACAAATCTAAAATTGAAGTTGTCCCAGGTGGACCAGTCACCCTTGATGATGGTGTCCATGAAAAATGAGTCTGATCTCCCTCTGAATCACTACAATGAGTTAGAAGGTCCTCCTCAACTCTGTCTCACCACCTGATGCTGGATGGTGTAACAAAATACAAAGTAATAGCAAATGCACACTCTCTTGTAAACTGTTCATCGAACTCAAGCTCCTTTGTTTTCGCTACTGAAACATCCTACTTCTTCTTCTTCTTCTTGGGACACTATCCTGCATAGTGACCCATCTCCCTACAAGCAAAGAATCTCACTGAGATCATATCTCTCTTCTTCCCACTGCTTCTCTCTCCTCCCTGTGGTGGGGCCCCAAACTTGGGACCCTGCCGACCTCTCCGATCGATATTCTTCTTTCCCTTTGTCCAAAAAGAAAGATCCTCATCACCCTACACTATTTGCTGCTATCCAGAAGCCTCTGATATAAGTCTAGTCTCCTCCTGAATGAAATCATCCCACATCCTCTCCCAAGTGGATATGATCTCCCTGGAAAAAATGCCACGAATGAATGGGCCCCATGGTTTGGTGAAGCTGTTTAAGGCTGCCCTCACCATAGAATCTGGGTCCACCACCTCTCCAACGACTCCAAGCTCATCTCTGATCTAGGTGTATTGGCCAACGAAAGAAGTAACTGACTGATCCTAGAGCATACAAATGCCTCTGAGTCAATCATACAGAACCATCTTCTAGTTTTGGTTATAGCTCTAATAAATCTTGCATAGAGATGCCCACATCTCAAATTCCCAAGCTTTCCTAGTCAAGTGGGGAATGATGTGATCTCGCACTGCATCACATATCATCCTCTTTGCCTTGTTGTTCCTCTTCTTGAACTCTGCTAACAAGACGAGATCAGTAGCAGGGGGAACATGAACAACTGCCTAAACTTTATCACATAGTTCGAGGTCCTCCAAGACAAAGACAATTCTGGCCTTCCAAGGTGACCAATTTCTAGCTCCAGCTAGCCTATCATCCACACATGTCTGAGATGCTGACATAACTGCCGACTGCACTCAAGCTGATGTTTCAAATGCAAAGGAAGGTTGCCTCACTCCTTTCAACACAGGTGTGAAAAGAGGCAAACGAATACCGACCTCACTCCTAACAATATAGGTGTGAAAAGAGGTAATGAAAAATCAACCTCACTCCTACCACGTAGGTGTGAAAAGAGACTGATGAAAAATGTCCACAAACTTCTCTACAACCCTCCAAAAAAATATGCCAACAATATGCCATTGAACCCAGTCAATGGATGTCCACAAAATCTGCCCAAAAGGTGTCTAAAACAATCCCATAATATGCTGTCCAAAACTCAACACAAATCAACCACCAAGCTCTAATACCATGAATATTTTCCAGGTCCTAACAAGCTGCCAAATAGGTTTATCTTTGACCTCAAGTTGGATCTAAGTTTCAACTGTCAAATAAGGGTTTGTGGTTGTTTTATAACAACAAACTGTTCAATAACTTCTTTGTTGTTCCTTTACGGTTACATAGGCCATTAAGGTGCTCTAGCATGTAGTGTTTTCACAAGATATTAGCACATGCATACCATAATCTATATAACACACCTAGAGATATTTTAGAGCTCAAATAATGTTGTTCTAAACACTAGCATACATGAAAATGAATACAAGTATTTTTGGTCAACATGACCCTGGATAAAACTCCCCCGGGGAAAACCAATTTGGAATGTAAGTATATATAAGTGGTCTCTAAAGCATGATATACAACAACAAATACAATATGATGGAACCCATATACAAAGAAAGCTCCTCTCGAGCTGTGCTAAAGGATCCAAGGAGATATGTGCCCAAGCTTAGTGTGCCCTCTCCTTTTGTTGCCAAATCCATTGAAGTGAAGCACCCTTGACCCTGGATGCTATGAAGAAGAAAACCTTGCACCATAATGTGCTCTAGTATGCTATCTCTCCAATGAGACACTCTTATTTGACTTCCTCCAACTGTATATGCTCCCTGGTAGTGATGCGCCCTCCTCCTATTGTGCACCCTCCTCCAAGAAAGTATGATCACCATCAAATAATAGGGATCCAATATCCCAAAGCTTCTGCATGCAAGGAAGCACCCTGGCTACCCTCTTCCAATGCCTCCATTCTCAAGCTCATGCTCATCCTAAATCTTCTCAAGTGAACAAACAAGTGAAGGGAATAAGCTCTCCTTTGCCCTTGTGCCCTCCTTAAGGATGCATAAGGAAACCTATAAAGTGAGTGGATGAGATAATCTCATCTCATCCTAAGTCAATGGTTGATATCATCTCAAATGAATCTCAACTCAAAACCTACTTTACTTAAGTTTCCATAGTTTCACTTTATGTCCCTTAATTCACCCATAAAGTGAATTAATTGTCATTTTAGGCTAAAATGACCAAATTTCACTTTTGACTTAAATCTCCTAAGTCGAAGTGAAATTAGACATAAAGTACATGGTACATGGTACAAAGTACTTCCCACATGTGTTTATAAGCTCACAAACACAATGGGACCACTTTCCAAGGTACCCAAATCTCAACAATATTTGCATGTATTATCATTCTTATAGGCTATTTGAGAGGTCAACCCCACTTGTATCATGTATTATTGTTGTTTTACTTCATTATTGTGGACATATGTGCTTAGTTACCTCATATAAATAGAGGGAGCACTCACTTGATCAATCATAACTCTGACACTTGTGAGATCCTCTACTTGTCTTCTTTCCCTCTTAGGCACTTGGAGTACTAGTTCACACTTGTATTCTTGGTGGATGATATTGTGACTTAGGGTTTCCTCATGCATGCGACTTGGTTTAGTAAGTGATGTATTACAAGTTTAAGTATTTTTCATGGTTTATCTTGGTGAAATGATTTATTAGATGGTTAATAATTGCATGTTACCTTTATTTGCTTTGTTTGAAAGAAACCCTAGAAGGGTTAAGATTGTTTATCCCCTTCTTCAAATTGCCCCCCTTGTTTTAGTTGAAGCATTCAAGCCTTGTCTTAGGGATTAGGATTGTCTACTCCCCTAAGGTTTGTCTTAGCTAGGGTTTGATTCTAGGGATTAAGATTGTTTATCCCCCTAGGGTTTGAAACCTAGTTTATCTTGATCATCTAAGCTATATGTCTTAGAAGGGAGGATACATCCTATGCCTATGAGGGTACAATCCTAAGGTTTCTCT
>JZKD02S2276850.1:292397-329660 GCA_000966675.3 Picea glauca | reverse complement strand
CCCTTAACATGGTTGGATTTTTTGTCCCCGCAGGTTTCGAACCGGTGACTTTAACATCACGGAGTGGCTTAACAACACACTCCGTCACCGACTGTCCTACACCTCGGGGACATGTGTTATACATTTTAACTATCAATTGTAAATTCTATTACATAACCGTAAGTGCCAACCCTCTCCATTTTGTGATATATATGATTATGTTTTCCTATAAAAATCCTTTGAGATTTAATTGGTCTATATATCTTCTTCTCTTATATTTCACAAATGAATATTTTTCTAGGAAATTTTGGCCCATTGTAATATGATTCAAAGGTCCTTTGAGAATTAACCAGTTTATAGGTAATTTTGAAGATGCTCTCGATACTCATTCAACTAGACCACATCCAAATGTCAATCCTTCCAAAGAAAAAAATCAATACATCAAGCCCTAAAGGGTTGAAAATTATGACAAAAATGTAATAAAAGGGTGTCAAGGTGTATTGCCTTGCCTTGCCTTTCCATGCCATTCCATACCATGCCATGGCTTGCCTTTGCATGCCTTTCCTTGGCATGTGTTGCCATGCCATGCCATGCCATGCCATTCCTTGCTATCGTATGGTATGCCTTTCCATGCCATGCCCCTCCATACCATGCCTTGCATTCACTTGCCATGCCTTGTCTTTCCATACCATGCCTTTCCATATCATGCCTTGCCTTGCCATGCTATGTGATGTCGTGCCTTTAGGTTTTTATGACTTGAGGAGGAATTAGCCAAGAGTACCTAAAATGGTTTGGGATGCGACTTGCAAATGGGAATAAAAAAAATCGAGACTCAGATTGAGGAACCTTCGACTCCGACAAATTACTGGGATAATATTTCAGCTAGAGAACCCATCACTCTTTGGTGCCATGCCTCAGAAGTTGCTTTACTCATTGATTTTGAGAATTAGTGTTTTGCTCAGTTTGAAGCAATGCAACATTTTTATTAAGGGGTCCAATTTATGAAATCATCTCTAGTGAACGGATCGATAATTTGGTCACCTAGTCCATGCCTAAACAAGCTTGCAACATCTCATGAAACTCAAAAATGTTGCTCTATTAGGTTTTTATGCCCTGAGGAGGAATTGACCAAGAGTCCCCGAAATGGTTTGGGATGCGACTTGCAACTCAAAATATAATGAAAACCGAGACTTGTATTAAGTAACCGTCGTCTCCGTTGAATTCCTGGCATAGGATTCCAGCTAGAGCACCCCTAACTCCTGAGTGCCATGCCTCAAAAGTTGTTTTTTTCATCGATTTGGAGAACTAGTATTTTGCTCAGTTTGAAGCAATGAAACATTTGGATTTAGGGGTATAATTTATGAAACCATACCTTGGGAGCGGATGGAAAATGTGGTCACCTAGTCCATGCCTAAACAAGCTTGCATCATCTCACAGGACTAAAAAATGATGCTTCGTTAGGTTTTTATGTCTTGAGGAGGAATTGGCCAAGAGTCCCTGAAATGGTTTAGGATGCCACTTGCAGCTGGGAATAAAAAGAAAATCGAGACTCCGATTGAGGAAACGTTGAATTCAATGGATTATTGGGATAGGATTTCAGCTAGAGCACCCCTCACTCTCAGGTGCCATGCCTCATAAGTTTCTTTACTCATTGATTTCGATAATTAGCGTTTGGATCAGTTTGAAGAAATGCAACATTTGGATTAAGGGGTCCAATTCATGAAACCATCCCTCATGAGAGGATCGATAATGTGGTCACCGATTCCATGCCTAAACAAGCTTGCAACATCTCACGGAACTCAAAAATGTTGCTTCATTAGGTTTTTATGCCCCAAGGAGGAATTGGCCAAGAGTCCCCAAAATGGTTTGGGATGTGAATTGAAACTATGTATATAATGAAAATAGATACCGAGATTGAGGAACTGCTGTCTCCGTTTGATTTCTGGCATAGTATTTCAGCAAAAACACCCCTCACTCCCGGGTCCAATCTCTCGTAAGTTGTTTTTTTCATCAATTTTTAGAACTAGTGTTTTTCTCAGTAAGAAGTAATGCAACATTTGGATTTAGAGGTCTGTTGACCACCTATATGAAGATATGCATCATCATATGGTATCGAGTCAAAGACTTACTGGTTCTACAAGGCAGTTTTGGTCTTCAACACATCTTTTTGTAGTGGAATTTCC
The DNA here is from genome assembly GCA_000966675.3 of Picea glauca. Taxonomy (NCBI): domain Eukaryota; kingdom Viridiplantae; phylum Streptophyta; class Pinopsida; order Pinales; family Pinaceae; genus Picea; species Picea glauca. The sequence continues at coordinate 327,498 of JZKD02S2276850.1, read as the reverse complement.
GCTTCTCTACGTGAGATAATAATGTAGTAGGTCGACATGGATCATAGTCAGGTATGTGTCTTAGGAATTCATCATTAGAGGAGTCCCTTTCACCGAGTTTTTTTTTCCTCAGGTTATTAATTTGGCCTAACGAACCTTATTAATTTCCCTTGAGTTTTTCACTCCCACAATAATTCCTCCAAAGTGGTGAAAGGTGTTCTAATGGTTTGGTCCTATGGTATATAGTGTCTAGGAATGTTTTAAATGAACATGTAAAACATTTTTGAAAGTTTTACAGAATTCCGCCGAGTCTAGATAGTTTTTTTTTTTTAATTTATTAAAATTGCCTAAGTTTTACGGAATTCCGTCGGATTTCCTCACCAATTCTATCACTATTGTTATGCTACACATTTTTCTCCTCACTCTCCTCATCTCTCCCATCTTGCTCTCATCCATTTTCTTTCTCTCACATTTGGAGAGGAACTTGTAGCAAGTAATTGTTGCAACTTCCTACTTGTTAATATAACTCTTTGGAGGACCAATCATGTGTCAAAGATTAGTATTGGTGCACTTGTGATTTGAGGTGATTTTGTTATTTTTTGGTGCATTCTTAGTAGATAGAGTATATTTCCCAAGCAAAGTATTTTGCTTGGGTAGATTTCCAATAGTGTTGCTGTAAATCTAAGTGAGTAGAGTAGTAGATTTGCAAATTGATTTGTTTTATCTATCTTACTTGCTCACCATTTTCTCTCATCTTGTAGATTGGTTGACAAGTATTTGTAAGTTATCTCAATGGTTTGCAAAACTTTCTTTGAGTTGGAAGCTTGCCTTCATAACCCATCTTGAGCCTCCTTAGTTTCTATATTTATTTTCTGTTCATTTCATTTCAAAATTTTGGGTCATCTAACACTTAGAATAGGTCACTTAAATTATTTATATTGCTGGCATTTGTATGCAGAAAATTTCTTTGTTTTTGTTTGTGTTTTCTTTCACTTTGTTTGTGTTTTGCAGCATTTCCAACAAGCATTTGCTTGCTGTTTTTTGCAGATTCTTGCCAGTACAAGAGGAAGTGTTGCCCAAATTAAGCCACAAAACACTCAAGAAGAGCTTCCTTTGTTGGGTAACAATACCAATCTCTTCCTTTTCACTTTATAGCATTGCAAGCAAGACCAAGGGAGTCTCTAAGAGGCTTGCATTTCTTGTTTATAATTTTCTGCAACTTATCATTTAGTTTGTGCCTACATCTTGGTGTGAGCTTGGCTTAGCCAACCCCCAAAATCGTAAGGCTAGGTTAGTATTTTAATTTATGCAATATTTCATTTATTTGTTTGCCCCAATTGTCATTAGGACAAGGTTGTGTGGCTAGTTCTATTTCAACATTTTACTTCATTTCATTTCAACCCTATTTGGCACAAAAAAGGAAGGCTTGCCTCCATCTTGTGCCATTGTATGTGGTTTTCCTAGTTTAGTTTCTATTTTCAAGCATTTAATCTTTATTGTTGTCTACACCTTGGAGTGAGATTGGCTTAGCCAACCCCCAAAATCGTATGGCTAGTTTTAATGGTTTACTTCTTATATGCTAAATGGTTAAAATTATCTAGAGGTAGAAATAACACCTTAATACTAGCTTAGGCCCATGGAGGCATAATTATCTATTGATGCTACATTAGTCTCTTTCATTACAAGATTTAATCATTTCAAGTAATTGCTTTTCATTTCATTATCTTTACACAAGCAATTTTTATTTCTTGCAAAATATAATGGGCATGGCATAAATGGTTTAAGGCAACTTATCATTTCTTTCTTGCAAGTCAATATTCAAGTAATTTTATGCTATCTCAAGTTTTACTTTGTGGTTGAGCACTTTCATTTCTTGCAAGCAAAAAAAATATTTTTGGTTCAAGCACCTAACTCTTTGGAAAGCAACATCTTGATTAACACATACACTAATTTAATTCACCTTAGTTCATAGGGCTTAAAATTTATTAGACTTAATAGGACACTCACCACTGACCCAACTTTGCCATTTAAATGGGGATTGAAAGGAAGAAACGGAAGGTGATAGGTGGGGACGATCTCACGGTGCTCAATGTCCTTTCTGGGAGTACTTCTTTCCTTGGGTTGACCTGTGGAGCTAGGGTGGGGCCTTGTTCGCCTCACTTCTTGAGCACCCAACAAGTACTTGGTACAAGCGGGGGGAGTTTTGAGGTTGACACTTAGTTAGGATTCACTCTTTAACTTAAAAACTTTTATAATCCTTAATCCACTTCAACCTTGGGACTTTTACTTGGCACTTACATTCTTATGGTTGACACTTAGACCTTGYAAKATTTTCACTTTMAAATTATTTCCATGCAAGTTTATTTMAATGTTGTGGATGAATAACTAAGTGGTTTTTAGTTGYGCCCTTTTCCCTTGGAGGCTTGTTTTAGGAATTTAATTCTCATTTTAAGTGGTGTKTTTATTAATTGGATTGCCCCCCTTGAAGTTGCACATCCTTTGGAGGCAACTTCATCGTTGGGTTTGTGTAATTTGTGTTTKCCATTGAAAGTAGTCACATAGAGTTGYGCATCCTTTGGAGACACTCTATTGTTGAGCATGMTGGCTTGATGTGTTGGTAATTTCTTTCCATTTGAAGCATCTTCATTTCCTGCACAAGTCAAGCAACTTGGTTAGTGTTTGTATCTCATTGTTCATAATTGTATCATCCATGTATCTTATGTTTAGTTGTATCTCCTAGATCTTCKTTTGTAACTTTGTRYCTAGTTGTTTTATATTTGTATCTAATCTTGTAGTATTGTATCTAGTCTCTTTGTAATCTTGTGTAACTATTGTAAAATCTATCTCCCTAAATCTTTAGTTGACCCCTTTGCCCATTTTTAGGAACTAGTCTCTAGTTGTCTTAGGAAAGGGTTTGCTTTACATGTGAATTGTTGCATAGTACATTTGTTTCTTTTGCATATAGGATAGATCTCCCCCAAAACCTATTAACTAATTGAAATCAACTCCTAGAATTAAACTTTAATCTCATGTAGTAACTAGGGTCTACCCCCCTTGGCTTCCCTAAGAGTAAGCCTAGACGGAAAAGGTTCAAGTCGAGGTGACAGTGGGCTTGGAACCTAGGCATTGTGCCTCGATGGACAGATTAAGTGAGCATGACTTAGCTCATGTTTTCAAGTGTGTATAAGGATGACAACATCTTTGGTGTCATTTCTAGGGACAAGTCTTTTATCCTTGGTCTAAACGACTTAACTAATTTATTTTTTGAGAACCAAGTAATAATCTTTAGTCCTTAAATTTTTTTAACTTGCATTGGTTGTTTTTGTTTGCTTTCTCTTCAAGTGGTGACTCCATTGAACAAATTTGTCAAGTATACTACTAGGAGCACTTCAAAATGAGTGATTTATTCTTTTCCTGAACCTAAAAAGGTTTATAGGAGAAGGCTAAATCGCCTTTCCCCTAGAAGGCTACTTGAAATTCTTAGAGAATAAGCACTCATTGATATCCAATACTTGTTCCAAACAAATAATAATCAATCAACTGTTAATACTCCCACTAATAATCCTAACACAACCATGAATATGTTTTTTAGGCCTTTGAATTTTGTAGCAATCCAAGGGGATCCTCACACGATTCCTGAAAAATCCATTGATAAGTTGTCGTGTTTTCAAGGGAATAATGCTGTCAGTGTTCACTCTCACATCCTCACTTTTAAACTATGTATCTTGAAGTATTGTAATGGTCATAATGAAGAGGATGTTAAGATGACATTATTTTTGTACTCTTTAGAGGGGGATGCCGTAGAGTAGTTTTCAGAGTTTGATCCTAACACGTTTATCACCCTAGATGAAATATTGACAGAGTTCAACAAAAGATGGGGTGACCAAAAGGAAAACCGATTTTTACTAGCTGCCCTTATTTCAAGTCAGAAAAGGGAAAATGAAACTGTGGATGAATTTAACAAAATATTTTCTGACTTGGTGAAAAGTGTCCCTCAAGATATAATGCCTCTTGAGACTATAATTTTGATATACTGTATGGAATCTTTTGAGGGGGAAATGAGATATGCACTAAGGGATAAGGATCCTCGCACCTTTAAGGATGCACAAGTTATGGTTGTGAGGATTGATAAGAATATGCGTGAAGCTAGGAAGTCTAATATTCCTGGTTTCACTAGAGGAACTTCTTCCCAACCTTATGAAGAAAAGAAAAAGAATGTTGAGAATCAAGGATCTTCTAATGATGGAATTAAGGAACTCACTCAATTGATTAAACAAATGGAAATTAATCATGCTAATCAATTGAAGGAACATGTTAATCAGATCAAACAAATGGAGATTAACCAAGCCAATCAAATGAATGCCATGCAAAATAGGTTGATAGCCATGGAAAGGGGTGAATACAGTAGACCCCAAAATAGGCCAAAAGACAAGTTGCCTAAGAGACCTCCTCCCAAAGATCAAAGGCCACCAAATCCATTTGAATCCACTAACTTGGTTGACCACCAAGCTATTCCTTATTGTATACCTTGTGGACAATTTCACGAAGAATCAACTTACCAAGTCTTCCTTCACCTTTGTGATGACATGGGACCTTATAGAGCATAAAATGAACAAGTTAATATGTTTGGTCATGAATATAATGTTGGCATGTATGATTGGATGGATTTGGTGGAACATAGTGAGGAGATGAATTGCATAAATGACGTTGTGGTGGATAAGGCAACATAAAATTTTGGTCCAAATCCCACCCCTCAACAAGTAGATGAAATGGTTAAGTATAGAGGCATTACCTACCAAAGGAATGTAAATAGAAGTCAAGATAGAAATCAAGCAAACATTCCCAAGGTAGCCTATTATAATCGTAAATTGCACCACACATGAAGACCTGGCGTCAGGCCATCTTAGTGACTATTTTTGCCAAGCCAATATAGAACAACTCTTCTTAAAAACACTATTTTTGAAGATGTACGGGCCCTGCACCACTACTGCCCACGTACGTACGCTAGCTGCACCATTACAGCCCGCGTATACCCACAAAAGTTGCAAAAAATAAAAAGTTGCAAGGGATTCGTTGAGATTATAGGCTATTGGATGGTTTCTTAACCAATTGACCGCCTAGATCCCGTCACCCAACTGAATAACCATATTTTTGTCATATAAAAAGAGGTGTTGGGGTCTCAGTACAAGGAGAAACATAGCAACAATGAAACTCTGCCCATTTTGCTTTCCCCCCTTTCCCCAAGAATTTGCAGCCACATTGTGAGTTTTGAGCCTAAATTCCCTATTCTTGCCTTTTTCCTCATCCATAAGACCATGCCCATTATCTAGAGAGAATTGTGAGAGAAGAAGGATACATGGAAGCAATTGGAGCTTGGTGAAGAGGAGCCGAGGACCGGGTTCGAGGAGTAGTCACCGATCTTGTTTTGTAAGTAACTCTGTGAGATTAATATAAAGAAGTACTTTTTCCATCCCTCCATATGATGTGTTCAATATTCATGTTTTACCTACATTTTTTTATGACATATAACCCACTAATTCGTATATAGAATGCATGTTCGTAGTTTCTTGTTTGTATTTTGGTGAATGCAGGTCATCCTTGGGAGGATATTTGCAGTCGAGAAGCAACCGAACGCAAAGGGATCGACACCAGATGTGGAGTTTAAGGTAAGACTACCAGATCCCTATACTTTTTACTTTATGCATGAATGTGGGGTGTTGTCGGGATAGTTGTTAAAATTAGGAGACTTTAGATGGTCAACACTGCCTGCACTTTAGAACCCTAGTGTATTATGTAGGGGGGTTTTCCCACTATATCATAATTGATGACCATACTGGGGAGCCTCTAGGGTTTTTAGGGGATATTTTTGGGTGTTTTAATTGGTTTAATTACCTCTTTGAGTTATCTGTAAGTTACCGAGTCTTTGAGAGATTCTAGTCTCCCATACCAGTACTCCCTGCCTCGTCATCTTTGACTGTTGGTTTTATTTTTAGAGAAGTTACAGAGGTGTACGCGACCTGCAGTGGGTCTTCCCGCGTACATACACACCCTACCTTTAGACAACCCACATACATACGCAGGCTGCTTAAGTGTCAGTAGCGTGCCTGTGTCAGGAAGCCTTTTTTTCAAGAACATGCAGTCATCCTCTTCACTGATTGAAGTCTAAATTCTTAGGGGTTTATTGATTTAGTCCTGGTCTCTATAGTTACAGTCTTTGAGCCTAGGGTTGACGTCAGTTTCTTTATCTTTTAATGATTGCTTGTGTTTTCATTGAAAGGGTTTTTCTTTGATGAGTCTGTGAGTCTTTTCTATTTTATCCTTTGTGGTTCTTTCAGTGACTCCCTGCGATCCGCAGTAGACTCGAAGTCAGTTTCTTGGGTCTTTTCTTGTCTTTACTTTTCCCTTTTACTTTCTTTAGAAGAAAAGAAAAGAATTCATTTTCAAGTTTCTTATTTTGAAGCATAAAAAAAAAAAGATTCCAGTTTATTGTTTGGTTAAGTAGTCAGTTTAGTTATCTTTACTTGTCAGGAAAAAGAGTGCTTTCTTAAGTTATTTACTGAATAGTTAGGACTTTAAGTAGCTCATGGTCGAGCGAATTTCAGTTTTGAGTTTTTCTTTTAAAAGATCTTAGAAAGAAAAGTTAGTTAGAAAAGTTGGTTAAAGAGTTTTCAATTTGAAAATCTTTGTTTGTTGAAGAAGAAGTAATTTTGTTTAAAACATTTGTTCTTCTCTTTCGTCTCTTTACAAACACCATCAGTTTCATTTCCATTCCTTTGAATTAAGATAAACCAGTTAAAATTAACGCTTAATTAAAATTAATCATACTTTCATGTTTGTAGGGTCCATTAACTAGATTAGGCTAGAGCCTTGATTTAGGTTAGAGAGGAAACTCTTCAAGGCTATAAAAAAACATAGGAGTTTGTGCTAGGGAGTGAAAAATTCCAGTAATGTGGAAATTATCCGAGACCCCCCTCTGGGACCCCCCTCTAAAGCTGGACCAATCGTAGCGGAGGAACGCATATAGAGGACTTATCTTGGGATTACGTTAATCACATTTTCCACAAAGATTCGCGGGTCTCGAATCCATTCGAGATCCCCAGTCATCTTCTAGAACACTTTCTTTCGATAGCCTCAATAGGTTTCTAGCTTGATACCCTGCTCATTGCGGTCCACCTGACTGTCGACTATACCCGCCTTTGATTTTAGAGACTTACACAGGTGATTGCGGGGGTATACTGTGGTACCTAGGGCAGACATCGGGCCACACTTTGTAGAGTATACCCAGAGGGTGCTTCTGTGTTCGAGTTTCACTTGCATGGGTAAGTTTCTCTAGTGTTGGCTGTTGTAACTGTTCTTCCAACTAGTAATAGTGGTTTGCTTGCTGCATCTCATAGGAAATTTTTCTATGGCTTGTTTGGTCTTAAATGTTAGAAAATCCTTAGTGTGTCATTGAAATTCTCACACAGTTGAATATCAAGAGCTCCTCCGGTCGTGAAGGCTTTTGGGCCTACCGCTGGTTAACTTGGATCCACCACCGCCACCGCGAAGGCGAAGAATTGACTAGGAAGGGTCATTTGAGGCGACTAGGCCACATGAAACTGTACCCGAGCCATCTCTGAGAGGATAACATTCGTTTCCAGAGGAACTAACTATTTCTGACCTTGGAGAGAAAGCTCTCAGTTCGTACAAACCTCCGATCACTGACTTGTCGGTGCCACTTTTGATACAGCTTGCCCCTCCAAGGGTAACACATCACGAGCGTCAGATAGTCCTACAAGCAGTGATGGAAGAAAATGATGCTACTTCGTCAAGGAGTCCTCATACTCCCTCTATGGATACCACATATGGGGGCGTTCAACCTCCTAAATCACCTTCGCAAGTCTGGGCCACTATGGTCTCGACCGCCTCTACCTTGGGTAGTGGTCTGATTCCTTCCATGGCGGTGATCACTGCACCGTTTACACAGAGTGTGATGGGCCCTCCATTTTCATACGAGATGCCCAACTTTGAGACGAACTCGGTCCTCACCTACTCCACCTTACAGACTTTGAGTCTGGGGGCAGGGAGCTCTAACACTCCTCTACAAGGGTCCATGGGGGGCACCGCAACCCCCTATAATTCTTTCCCTTACAGCGGGGGTCATATACCTCCATTGTCCCCCTCTCTTGGTGGTTCTTCTTAGCAGCCCGCCTGGCCGAACATGAATCACAGCTTGTTTGGAGCAGGTAATCAAGGACCTTCTTCCAATACCACACCAATGGGTTCTTTTCCGTTCTCTTTGTTCGACGCATTTGGTAACAACACATTCTCGTCAGCTACTGTCTCGGCCAGGGGAAAGCCTGGTTTTGGATGAAAAAATCTTGTGCAGGGTACTATTCCTACACAGGGGGCACACACTTCTCAAGGAACTTGGAATCCATGGTAGGGATTAGTTCCCTCGTCAGGCATGCTGACTGGGGGCAACCCCTTCCATGGTCAATGGAACCTCGGACAAGGCTCAATACCTATGCCCATCCGATCGGCAGGGGGAAACCCTTTCTAGAAACTTTATAACACAACGTCGGGAGCAATCCCTTCTCATCCCTCAACTTCCTATTACGGGATTCAACTGATGATGTCTCAACTAGCGCAGTATCCGAATGCTAGCCTAGGCCATGGTTTTTACTAGAACCTGAGCCAACAACCTAAATTTTCCTAGCAACTTGGTGCCAGCCAAATCCCAGGCTCCCATCCTCCTGTACATACTCAAAAACCCAAGCTACCATTTTTTTTCATTTTCCAGACTTGTCAAGATTATTGAATGACCCAATCTGTCACGATCCACGTTGGCTTGCTATGCCGACCAATTTTCCCTCGAACATTCCAAAGTTCGAAGGCAAGCTTAATGAAGATCTAGGCAATCAAATTACTACCTTTCACTTATGGTGCTTGTCCAACTCTTTGAGAGACGACTCCGTCCAGTTGCATCTGTCTCAACGCACTCTTATCGAGAGTGCTGTGAAATGGTACATCGAGCTCGACTGCTCAAGATACTCTACTTTTGGTGAATTGGCAATGGTTTTCTTAAATCATTTTCAATTACATGTGAGATACGATGCCGTCACTAAAATGCTGGCCAAATTTGAGCAGATAAAGGCTGACCATATCTCTGATCACATCTGAGAATGGAGACACCGAAAGAGTTTGATAAAAGTACCAGTTCCACCAACATTCCTTCTGGAATGGTTCCTTGAGTCTTTTGTACCCCAACTATCCAAGGACGTAGCAACGTCAGGGATCTTTTAAGAGGAAGAGGAGATAATGAGAGTTGAATAACTAGAGATGATTTACTCTCAGTATGGTTTATTTACGAGGTTTTTCCATATGCGTCGAGTTCTATTCTTGACAAGACTAGACATAAGTCTGGACCACATGTTGATGGCATCATCAATTTAGCACAAGAAAAGCCCACTGATCTGCTGTCAAGCCAATTGCAACAATTGTCGATACAATAGACAGTGGCCAGCCCAACTCCTAGTTCGACTACTCCCCCTTCTCATACGTCAGATGTGTCCAACATGCAATCGACGAACCCAAAGGCCAACCAACATCCTAAAGGGAAGAGAAAATAGTGAAAGAAGGGTAAGGGGCATAAGAAACCGACCAATAATGTTGGCGGGGGAAACACAGATAGAAAGAAGTTGAAGTATCCATGTAACCTTTGTGTAGAAGACCACCCGACTCACATATGCCCTCGACTCATGGAGGCCCAAAATTTATTGGCACAACTTGTAGTGTTAACGAACCCATTTCCTCATGGGAAAAATTTAACTCAAGCATCTGCGAACGCGGATGGGGGTAGTCAGGGACCCCCTTCATTGTCTAGTAATTTCTTGACCTTGAATATCTATATGTTGAAAGGTGAAGCTCACATAGATACTAGGGCACATGATTACAAAACGCCAAGTACTGCAGAAAAGGGTAAAGAAGTCAAAAACCCGTTTGTTCCTCTTTAGATCGAGAGAATGATGGGTGAAATAATGACACAAATCCTGAAAGGGGTGTTCAAGAAGGCTTCGCATAATCCAAACGTGAGGGTCGCCCATAATTACTCTGTGGTGGAGGATTTGTCACAAACCCTTTGCGCAATGTCTGCTTTGGAGGTCCTCCAGAGCTGCCCTTCACAAAGAAAGGCTCTGCTAGCCACCTTAGGATCCAATGAGACATGTGATCTGGGAACTATAATGCTTGATACAAATGACTTGAAGCCTTGTCTCCCATACCACATCGTATTTTAGATAGTAGTGGCTCACCCCATAAAATCTGCTACCTAAAATATTTTTTGTATGGTGGTTGATGAGGGTGCCTCGACATGCATGATGTCATTGGTGTATTGGAAGGCCATTGGCCAACCCGTTATGTCTCCTTCACCTACTCTTCTTACAAATTTTGACGTTCATTCTTTCAGACCACATGGAATCATTCCTTCTTTCCCCATGTAGTTAGGAGGGAAGACCATGTGTGTCAAAGTTGAAGTGGTCAATGTGCCTCTCGACTAAAACCTCATGTTAGGAAGGAGTTGGACATATGCCATGCATGCAGTGGTTGCCACAATTTTTCAGGTCTTGTTGTTTCCACATGAGGGACGAATCCTGACCATTGATCAATTGTCCTTCTCCAGACCCAACCCTTCATCGGGGGCATCCATGGTCCTGATGATTGATAACCCACAACCCAACATCGTCAACATGGGGGTTGGTTTGTGCCCACCTCTCATGGGTACTTTTGATTACCCGCCTCCTTCTGACAATGTCAAAATGATATCGGTTGTCCCCGACTAGCCTAAGGATGAAATATTTTCAGTGTGTTCGTTTCACACGACTTACTTTAATGATCTGTGGATTCTTCCTTCCCCATCAGCCATGATGAAAGAAACAGGGCATCATGGCATGTTCATTCCCTTGTCCGTGACAGAAGTTGAGTACTCTATAGTCCAGGAAGCTTCCGTCGACCCTGATCTGACTCCCGCATAGGAGTTAGATCCAGTTCTCTAGCCTACTTAGGCTCAAGGTTCCCTTGCCACTACCAATTCTTTAGACTTGGTCTTGCCCTTTGACGAGGTGATTTTAGAGGCATTGACTGGTCCAGACAGACCTTGAGATGATCTCCATCACAGATCATATTTCCTCCAAGAGTTAGGAAGAATAGAGGTAGGATCATTTGTGTTGACTATGACTAGAGATATGTCTTGTTCTATCAATCCTTTGGCTATGCACACAGTTTATGTCGAGGGCAATATGGAAACCATCGCTAAAATGATACCTATCGATATCTACAGAACCCCTGGTTTCATGGAGAATGTCTTCGTCGAAGCAGACTGTTCCCCCAAGGAGATTCAGATCTATACAAATTTATTTAAAGAATTCCGCGACGTTTTTGTTTGGTCTTACGAGGAAATGCTAGGCATTGATCCAAGAATCATCGAACATGATATTATGACTTACCCTGACACTAAGCCGGTCTGGCAGAAGCTTCATCTGGTTAATCCTCGGAAAGTAGTAGCTATTAAGGCTAAAGTAGAGAAACTACTCAAAGTTGGTTTCATCTACCCCGTTCAATTGACTCAATGGGTGTCAAATCTCATTCCGGTCAACAAAAAGTAGGGAACGATTCGTGTATGTACGAAATTATGTGATTTGAACAAGTATTGTCCAAAGGATAATTTCCCCACCCCATTCATTGACTATATTGTTGAGGAATGCACAGGTTGTGACGTCTTTTCATTGATGGATGGTTTTTCTGGATACAATCAGATACAGATTAAGCCCGAAGACCATCATAAAACATCTTTTATCTATCCATGGGGTACATTTTCTTATCAGAAGATGCCTTTTGGCCTAAAGAATGATGGAGCCACCTTTCAGTGGGCCATGTCTTTTGCTTTCCATGACCTCAAACACCTAGTCGAGGCTTATCTCGATGATTTAGCATCATAATCTCGGAAGAGAGCTGATCATCCCACACACCTTCGACTTATCTTTGAGCGATGTCGCTACTATCATATTCGCTTGAATCCAAACAAATGTAGTTTATGCATGACATATATTCGTCTATTAGGTTTCATAGTGTCGACAACAAGGATCATGGTCGATCCTCCAAAGGTTGAGGCGATACTGCAATTGCCTCCCTTGTGCACAGTCCCTTAGCTTCAGAGTTTATAGGGAAAAGCCAATTTTCTTCAGCGTTTTATCGCAAAATATGTTGACATCACTAAAGGGTTTATGTGTTTACTGAAGAAGGGAGTTCCTTTTCATTGGGACAAAGCTGCTCAACACTCTTTCGAAGCGTTGAAACATGCCCTCACGTCTGCCCCTCTACTTCGGCCACCCAATTATAATAAAGATTTCTTATTGTATTTGGCTGTGACAGAGTCAACCATCTATATGGTCTTGGTTCAAGAGGACGATTTGATTGAAAAACACGCCATTTATTACTTGAGCTGAGGCCTGGTTGGACTAGAACTTAATTACTCCCACGTTGAAAAACTTGCATTGGAAGTAGTACATGCTCTCCAACAATTCCGTCACTATATCTTGTTTCGCAAGACCACCGTCATTGCCATTGTGAATCTGTTCCAATACATGTTGACACGACATGTAATCAGCAGAAATATCAGTAGATGGATTATTATCCTCTAGGAATTTGACTTGGATTTTGTGTCTGTGAAATCTAAAAAGTCACTGGTCTTTGCAGAACTTATATTGGAACTTCCGGTCGAGTCAGGCGATGTTACACCCGAAGAATCACTGATTAAAGGAGATATTTTTATGATTTCATCTTCGGACCCCTGGTATGGAGATATACTAGTCTATCTCTAGACTTTGAAGTGCCCCACCTCTGCTTCCTATGATGAGCGTCAACGTATACGCCATCAGGAAAAAAACTAGCTCATACTCGAAGACACTTTGTATCGTCAAGGTGTAGATTGCATCCTTCGTCGGTGCCTTACTCATAAAGAAGCGAAACTTGTGCTTAACGAATGCCACACTAGAGCATGTGGTGGTCATTTGTTTGGGTTGGAAACAACCCAAAATATTCTATGAGCCAATTAATATTGGCCAATGTTGATCAAAGATTGCGTTGAATCGATCAAGAAGTGCCACCCGTGTCAAATCTTCTCACAGAAGATGAGGGAACATCATGCTCATATGTTTCCTATCATCACAGTTGGCTCCTTCACTAAGTGGGGGATTTATTATACTACATGCCACCCCTTTCAGCCAGGGGGCACCGTTATATCATCGTAACAGTAGACTACTTCACTAAGTGGGTCGAAGCTATGCCAATGTTCAAAGATGATGGAGAGACAACAACTCTCTTCTTGTTTAATCCGATAATAGCAAGGTTAGACGTCCCAAAGGATATTTTCACTGACCATGGCATTCACTTTCAGAACAAAATGATGTCTGATTTAACGTCAAATCTAGGGTTGAGACAGGAACACTCATCACCTTATTACCCACAAGTGAATGGTCAAGTGGAAGCTGTGAATAAGTCTCTCAAGACCATTCTACATCGAACGATCAATTTGGCCAAGTCAAATTGTCATTTGATGTTGTACTCAACATTGTGGGCCTACTGAACATCTATAAATAATGCCACTGGTTTCTCACCTTTTCAACTCATTTACGGGTTAGAAGCAGTCTTGCCTATAGACTGCCAGATCCCATCTCTTAAGTTGGCAGTACAATTATTGCTAGACACTTAAGCGCTTGAGGAACTCTTATTATATCTCGAGCAGATCAATGAGAAATGACGTGATGCAACCTTGGCTAATGAGGTTCACAAGAAAAAAGTCAAGTGTTAGTATGATCGGTCCGTTCGTCCTCGTATTTTCTCTGAAGGTGACCTTGTCCTGGTATATAACCAAGATAATGATCCCCTGGGGGTAGGCAATTTCAAACCCATGTGGTTCGGACCATTCATCGTGAAGGAGGTATTAAAGAAGGGCGCTTATTGTCTGGTTGAATTTGAAGGGAAATCTTTAGCGGAGCCTAGAAATGGACTCTGCCTCAAGAAGTACTACTCATAGGTGGGTCGCCTTGGGTGACTTCTTGTATATATGTATATTTATTATACATTTTAGTTTTTGTCTTTTTGTTTTATGGACATGTCATTTTTGATGTCATATTTTTCACTGTGGAAGATGTCAAGTGAATCAGATATGTTCGTTGGATTTGTGGATGGTGCTAGAAGACACACTCGGAGGCTTTCTTTTGCAGCTTGGGTGATCTTCACACGTCAAGACCAGTTGTTATCTTCTGGAGGTATCTGTTTAGGTGATGCCACAAACAATGTTGCTGAATACAGTGTAGTAATAGAGTTGCTTCGTGATGCCTTGTCGCATGGTATCTCTTACCTCCGGGTCTACTTATATGCACAATTGGTTGTGTCCTAGTTAAATGGGGTTTACCACATTTATGATCCTACTCTACATCGACGATTCCTTAGGGTACGTCTCTTAGAATGTTGTTTTGATTACATTACGTATATCCATGTTCCTAGGATATTGAATCAAATGACAAATACTCTAGTTAATCAAGTATTAGATTGGCATATTGCACACACGTAAGAAAAAGCACACACATACACATGCAAATACATTTGTAAATAAATGTAACCCATAAGACAAAAATATGTACATATATATATATATATCAAAAGTATCATAGTACATAGGTGGGTGCAAGCGCCTCAAAAAGTAACGAGTCTGGTATATAATGCGGGGCTTATGCCCTCAAAAATACACAAAGAGTGCCTATGACACGTAAATGGTCCACCCTAAGATAATCACGAGGCATATTGGCCTTTCCATAGTGGACTACAATGTTTTCCAAACATTGAAATAGCTGGACCCAGGTCTGTGGCACCCTAACAACATGAGGCTGCATAGATGGTGGGAGATCCTTGATCTCATCCATGGGGACAGTACGGGTGAGTGCGGTCAAGTTCCGCTGCACTCGTCTCAAAAATCTCTCAGCCTCTCCGACTAGAGGTACCCCCACTGCTACTGTTGGTTCAGCGGCCAGCTGCTGGTACTGCCTCTGGTCGTGGATGACACCTTCTCTATGCAAAATCAGCTGGACGCACTGGTCCCACATTTGTACATAACAGATACAAAGTTGTCAGGTACTCTGGTATACATAAAAATGATATATATAAAAAGAAACTAAACAATTATTTTTTTTAAAAAACAAACGTACCTAACTCTCTTTTCTCTGCTCTGGGAGATATGGGCATGTCAAGATCCCTGGATAAGTTGATCCTGACATAGGGGTAGTCCTCTATAGCCAGAATCTGTTGAGACCACCAGTCAAAAAAATTATCATCGAAGGCCTCAATGGTCCTCCCTCACCCTTGTCATGGAAACAATGCTGCCCATCTACACACTGCTGGGAAGGAGGCCACGTGCCCCTGTACTGTCTCTTGTGGACTAAGACTGGGTACCCTCTTGAAGAAGAAAGAGCACATAATAGTCTTGAACCCAAAGTTCTTGTTATTCCTCCCATGACACTCTGTGAGCTGTCTCTTCATGCACTCTAGCATGGTTGTGCTCCAATCAAGCACTCGTGCATTTAAGAACTATACTGTGCAATGCATATGCGCTCCGGAGGCCTGATGTAAATTTGCAGATCCAGTGATCCACCTAATAAGTAAAACTATCACTCTTAGTGATAGGTTGGTAATTTTGTGGATCGTTACCTGGGAACCCACTTTATCTTTTCCATCCTTGCAGTGTTGCCCGATCAACTCAGAAATGTTGTGAGGCCCAGGGGGAAAAGAACGAAGGTTGAATGGTTTCCCTCTCCTCAAGAGTCCAGTCAGAAAATAAATATCTCCAGTCATTGGAGTCAACGACTGTCCCTCGAGCATAAACGCCTATGCATATGGGTGCCAGTAATCCACCAAGTCATTCAACAACCTGGGTTGTGCCCTCATGAGTGGACACCAAAAGAATTTCCACAACCCACATTGTTTTAATGCGGCGACAACAACGGGGTCTTCCTCGACTAGTATATCAATGTCCTCATGCTCCCTCTCTCTCGAATGCACATATATTCTGCAAAATGTCAAGTTCAAAGGGGAGTTAAATAATGCATTTTCACTTTTTTTCATATGTTAGAGGGTGTACGCGGGCTGTACTGGGCACAATCGCGTATGTACATGGGAAAATTATTCTTTGTCCTCTTTCATACATGGGTTGTCTAAGAAAACCCACATACACGCAGGGCTGACCTTATTAAGGGTGTCCCCCCCCCAAAAAAAAATAAAAGAAATACAAAAAGAAAGTACGGAAATGCAGGAGGAGCTAGTTTGTACTTCCTTGGTCCAAGAGGAAGTTCGTTTTGTCCACTGAAGCTCCCGGAATCAACTTCTTTCACAAAGGGGTGTTTTTGGATTTTTGGTCAATTCTCAATTTACAATGGTGATAATGAGCTGCTAGCTTCTATTTATAGACTTTTTTTCCCTTTTTGTCATTTTTTGACCCCCATTGTCATTTTTTCTGGCTTGAAAATCATGTAACGCGGTTCTTGAGTTTCTCATTGGATGTTACGATATACCTTTCTTTTGGTTCAACAAAATTTTTAGGAGTTGGGGCACTTTTAAGGTCCTTTGGTGAAAATTCATTTTTCCAACCTTGTGCATTTAAGTTAGGATTCCACCTCCACTTGTTGCACCTCATTGTCCTTTTCTCTTTACCATAGGATCGACCTCACTGAATTGCGACACAGAACTGTCATTGCTACTCTAGAAGTGTCATAATTTAGTGGTAGAGCCTACCTTCACATGGATGCCCTAGGTAGATCGTGGTTGCATTTTGGTGTCCATGCCACCCTTAATGACTTTAGGCTTGGGAGTCCTTCTAGTCTTATCTTAATTACAAGTTTGAGCCTTCATATGTCTGATATATTATCACTCTTGGACTCACCCTTGGGACTCCCAAAAAATGGGTCTTCTTTTAATCCCTTTTCAGACCCTCTAAACATGAAAAGATTGCCGAGCGATCTTGTTTCCCTTCATGCTCACCAAACTAAAATTTGAAGGCATGTCTGTCCGACGGTAGTTTACCCCTTTTTCGGTCCCGATGGTCAATTGTACAAACAAAGGTATACTCTAGGAACTTCGGTTCGCTAGAAGAGTATTCTCAGGTATAAGTTTAACCCTTTTTCGGGCCTGAGGGACTAAATTTACAAAAAAGGAACCCCCACAGAGTCCATAGTTAATCTCTTTTTAGACTCCCTAAAATTGAAAAGATCACCGAGTGAGCTTGTTTCTTCACACTCGTTAAACCGGTCCAGAAGAACATCCATTACAGAGTCCATAGTTAAGCTCTTTTCAAACTCCTTAAAAGTGAAAAGATCACTGAATGACCTTGTTCTTTCACACTCGTTAATTGGTTCAAAAAAACATCTATTGGCATGAGTTTACCCCTTTTTCTGATCTGTAGATTAAGGAGGAAAAAGGTACACCTTGGGAGATTCATCTCGCCGGGAGAGTTCTCCTAAGTAGATTTTATACTTTTTTGGGCTTAGGAGACTAAATCTAGAAAAAGGCAGTGAGTCCATAGTTAAGCTCTTTTCAGACTCCTTAAAATTGAAAAGATTGTCGAGTGATCTTGTCTTTGTCACACTCGTTAAAATGGTTTTGAATAGATGTCTTGTCGGTGCTATTTTACCCATTTTTCGAACCGACTAGACTACCTTCGAAAAAGGTACCTAGTGGAGTCTTCTTTTGTGCTTTTTCAGAGTCTCTAAAAATGAAAAAACACCAAGCTTACCTTCTCTGGGCTCGTTTAAAATTACATTGAAGGGTGTTATCATTGTGTCCTATTAATCACATTTGCATCTCTGTGTCTTTGGCCTAATGCCGATTCCATGTTGCTCTCAATTGAACCTTTGAAGCATGCCTTATACACAAGCCTTGTAGCACTTTTCCTTTGTGTCTTGACACCTTGACCCATGGAGGAATTTTCCCGAGTGTCCTTTCCCTGCACATGTCTCCTTGCTCTGAGCAGTAGTGTGTTCCTTTCGCTTGGAACTAGTATGCTTGCGACACTCGTTCCTCCTTTGTAACGTATAATTCTTTTATTCTTTTTCAAGCTCTCCAAAATATTGAAAAAGACAAAAAAATCAAATATACCCCAAAAAGAGGATGGGAAAAGTATTTTCTTTTTATGGAAGCATAATGAGTCGCCCTTGGACAAAGCACAAATTTTCATATTTTTTTCAAGATTTGGGATTTAATATGACCTTAGGAAGCTGTTCTCGTAACATAGGGTTGCGTCCTCCTCTGTTTGGTTATCCTTCCAAACACATGTGGAGTTTGTGTTGCCTCCTGCATCGTGAAATTATGTCAATGACATGCTGCCTGAGTCTGATCATCAATCGTTCTATTGTCCAAGGGAATTTTTACCCAACTTGAGTGGGCCTTTCTATAGTTTGTCTCTTGACCTCATGCCTGACCATCCCTAAAGTCCAATCAAGTCCTTGTTCGAAATCAATGAATTTCTCTGCCTGATCACCGAGATCCTCTTGTTTGTTCCTCGATGATCCATTGAAGACCTTTGGGTAGTGAAGTTGTACACTCACATTACACTCCTACCCGAGTTTTGAAGATCTTGATTTTTTTTCTCGAGCTCCGAAGACCTCATCTCCAACCATCAGGCATCGTTGGCTTCTTGAAGATGGATACTATACATGTATATCTTTGATTTTGAGATGTAGATCCACTGTGTATTGCTCACGACTACACTTTATATAGTTATATGACATGGATCTGTAGTGTATTTGATTGCCAAATATGCTTTATTTCATCCCGAGCATGGGTATGTTCGCCTCGATGAGAAAATTGTTATTTTGTAGATGGCACCTCCCGAACTCTAGTCCCGGGCTCACTTGATTCATATGTTGGTAAAGATTTGTAATGTATTTCAGCCATCATATGCTCTTATGACCTCACACATTAGGCGACATCTGTTATAATCCTAAATTGCACCACACATGCAGACCTGTCATCAGGCCATCTTACTTACTATTTTTGCCAAGCCAATACAAAACAACTCTTCTTAAAAACACTATTTTTGAAGATGTATGTGCCCTGCACCACCACTGCCTGCGAATGTATGCTAGCTGCACCACTACTACCCGCGTACGTACGCTATTTGCACCATTACAACTTGCATTTACCCACAAAATTTGTAAAAAATAAAAAATTTGCAAGGGATTCGTTGAGATTACAAGATATTGGGTGGTTTCTTCACCAATTGACTTCCTATAGCCCGTCACCCAACCAAATAACCATATTTTTGTCATATAAAAAGAGGTGTTGGGGTCTCATTCCAAGGAGAAACATAACAACAATTAAACTCTACTCATTTTTCTTTCCCCCCTTGCCCCAAGAATTTGCAGCCACATTGTGAGTTTTGAGCCAGAATTCCCTATTCTTGCCTTTTTCCTCATCTATAAGCCTATGCCCATTCTCTAGAGAGAATCATGAGACAAGAAGGATACATGGAAGAAGTTGGAACTTGGTGAAGAGGAACCTGGGACCGAGTTCGAGGAACAATCACCGATCTCATTTTGTAAGTAATTCTGTGAGATTAATATAAATAAGTACTTTTTCCATCCCGCCATATGATGTGTTCAATATTCATGTTTGACCTACATTTTGTTATGACATCTAACCCACTAATTTGTATATAGAATGCATGTTCATAGTTTCTTGTTTGTCTTTTACTGAATGCAAGTCAGCCTCAGGAGGAGATTTGCAATCGAGAAGCAACCAAATGCAAAGGGATCGACACCAGACATAGCATTTAAGGTAAGACTACCAGATCCCTATACTTTGTACTTTATGAATGAATGTGGGGTGTTGTCGGGATAGTTGTTAAAAGTAGGAGACTTTAGACAGTCAACTCTACCTGCGCTTTAGAACCCTAGTGTAGTCCGTAGTGGGGTTTTCCCACTATAGCATAGCCCCAACCCCTCCTAAGTCAAATATGCATGTTAACTCAGAATTGAATATTGAATTAGGTGGTTGGATAAGTAATGCAAAGTTGTTGGTGCCTGTGTCGGAAATAATGAAGATTCCTTCCCACAATAATTCCCTTGAGTTTTTCACTCCCACAATAATTCCTCCAAAGTGGTGAAAGGAGTTCTAATGGTTTGGTCCTCTGGTAGCTAGTGTCTAGGAATGTTTTAAATTACCATGTAATACATTTATGAAAGTTTTGCGGAATTTCATCAAGTCTAGATAGGTTTTTTTTTTAATTTATTAAAATTGCCTAAGTTGGGTAATTTTAATTAAAATTTGATGAAAAATGTAAAAACTAGGTCCTTGGGATTTTTCTAGGGGTATTTGTACTCAAAAGAAATGGAATGAGACACCCTACACCTTTGGACCAAGTTTCAGCTCAGTTGGACAATGTTTTCTAGGTGTTTGTCCATGAGGACTCTTAGTCAGTCAAAAACAACAATTTAATTGCTAGTCATGACATAGTCAAAATGTCATTTTTTGTAAAATTGAGATAAATGGTTAGAGTAAAGGTGGGATATGATGCATAAAAATTATCCTATCCTATCCTATCCTAAAACATTTTCTAACCTTTTACACCCCCTTAAACTTACACTCACTTCATACAATTTGCCCCCCCTAGGGAAGTTGCTCCCCCCTCCTTGAGGAAACTATAAAAAAGACAAAAATTAAAGGAGTGGGGACCTCTCTCCCTTGGTGCACCCTCCTAATCCATCCACCTCAACAATTTGACTTGGAATTCCCCCTCCACCTCATTCCATCTCATCAATCCACCTCCTAAACCCTAAAGTTGTGCCCCCCTCCTTGAGATGCTCACTTATGCTTGGTTGTTGATACTTGGATTTCATCCAAGAGGGGTAACTTTACTTGTCCATGTATAGATGAAGACCCTCTCTCCCTCATTTCCTCACCAATTCTATTGCTATTTTTATGCTACCCAATTTTTTCCTCACTCTCCTCATCTCTCCCATCCATTTTCTTGCTCTCACATTTGGAGAGGAACTTGTAGCAAGTAATTGCTACAACTTCCTACTTGTTAATAGAAGGATTTGAAGGACCAATGGTGTGTCAAAGATTAGTCTTGGTGCACTTATGGTTTGAGGTGATTTTTTAATTTGTTGGAGCATTCTTAGGATACATAGTAGATTTCCCAAGCAAAGTATTTTGCTTGGGTAGATTTCCAATAGTGTTGTTGTAAATCTAAGTGAGTAGAGTAGTAGATTTGCAAATTAGTTTGTTTTATCTATCTTACGTGCTCACCATTTGCTCTCATCTTGTATACTGTTTCATAACTATTTGCAGGTTATCTCAAGGGTTTGCAAGGCTTGCTTTGAGTTGGAAGCTTTCCTTCATAACCCATCTTGAGCCTCCTTAGTTTCTATATTTATTTTCTGTTCATTTCATTTCAGAATTTTGGGTCATCTAACACTTAGAATAGGTCATTTAAATTATTTATATTGTTGACATTTATATGCAGAAAATTTCTATGTAAAAATATAAATTTTCTTTCACTTTGTTTGTGTTTTGTAACATTTCCTGCAAGCATTTGCTTGCTTTTTTTCGCAGATTATCGCTAGTACAAGGGGAAGTGCTGCCCAAATTAAGCCACAAAAAACTCAAGAAGAGCTTCATTTGTTGGGTAACAATACCCATCTCTTCCTTTTCACTTTCTAGCATTGTAAGCAAGCGCAAGGGAGTCCCTAAAAGGATTACATTTCTTGTTTATAATTTTCCGCAACTTATCATTAGTTTGTGCCTACATCTTGGTGTGAGTTTGGCTTAGCCAACCCTCAAAATCATAAGGATAGGTTAGTCTTTTAATTTCTACAATATTTCATTTATTTGTTTTCCCCTCTTGTCAGTAGGACAAGGTTGTGTGGCATTTCAACATTTTACTTCATTTCATTTCAACCCTCTTTGGGAAGGCTTGCCTCCACCTTGTGCCATTGTATGTGGTTTCCCTAGTTTAGTTTCTATTTTCAAGCATTTAATATTTATTGTTTCCTACACCTTGGAGTCAGCTTTCCTTAGCCAACCCCCAAAATCATATGGCTAGTTTTAATGGTTTACTTCTTGTTGCCGCCTTATACACACCTAAGGTAGCGTGGAAGAAATATTCAATCCACTTGGTGTGTCCTTGGGAGCAATTTTCGAGTCAAGGTGCTGCCACCTAATCCTCAACTCGTCCATCTAGGCCAACGCCTAGTGAAGCCAAGGGGGGTCGTCCCTATGAAAATAATCTAAGGCTTTTACTCTACTGGAACTGAAAAAAACCAACTATTCTAGGAGTTTATATTTTGAAACACAAGATAATATCAAAGCAACATAAGTTTAATCAAAGGGTACAGCCTGTGAAACAAACCATAAGAATTAACCATTTGCCACATAAATTTAAATCAAATAGATAAGTTGATAAGAAATAAATAGAGATAGACCAGTGCCAAATAAAAGAAAATTGTGATGTGATGAATGTGCCGCGTTAATTTTATCTTGAGGATTTTAGTTAGGGGATTTGGAATATTTAAAAGTGTTTGAGACCGTGAAGTGGGGATTGAAGTCAGGGTCCCCACTCTTTGTGTGCAAAGTGAAATGTGGCCTCCTTGTTCGTTATTTGGCAATCTTATAGACTTACCAACTGGGTGTGCCGTAGGTCCAACGAGGTGAGTTTCCCCTTGACTTAACACACTCCACCCAGGGTAGAGGTCTTAGATGAATGACACAACTTAGAGATTGTCCTAATTATACTAGCATGCATTTTTGAAACCATTTCTGGGTCCCCAAAGCCACTTGAGCGTAGCAATAGGATTGCATATGTGGTTTAAACAACTCGGGTTTATTCCAATATCTTGCAAAAATGAAACTAACAATTAGTGTCCTATGAAAGGAAACCCAAAAATTACAACTAATTTTAGGACTTTGATTTAGTGATATGAGTTTATTTTATCTTCTTTATGCAAGTAAAGCTAAAGAAAGCAAAAGAAATGAGACACAACCCCGAAAAACAAGAAAAGAAAAAGGACACCGGATTCCCCCCAGGGGTAGGGGAAACAAAGAGAGACGAGATTTGTGTCTCGCAAAATTTATGACAATCCTAAACTAATTTCATTTTTAGAGGCAATTGATCTTTATATTGAGATATCAAGGCTTACAATGCCTTTTCAAGTAACAAAAAATGAACTACAAAACTCCTGGGAGCACCGGAGGGGTCCTGAAAGAGGTTAAACTTCAAAATTCTAGCGGAGCCTCCTCTTGTACTTGTATTTTATTCATGAAAACAACAAGATATTAAGCCCAAAATATGGCCAAAAAAACTTTTGGAAGTGTCTTTGGTTAACTCAAAAAATTGCAAAAAATTGACTAAGTTAAACTAGGCTAAAACAAGGGAAAGTAACTAAGGAGTGAGAGCTAGAAAGCTATCCTCCTTAGGGTATTTTAGGCTGATATAAAATCAACAAACAAAACACTTTAGATTGCATATTTATAACTTTGAAAGCACATAAAATCTTTCCTATTACTAGCCTCCAAATATACTAAGAAATAAAGGCTAACTTAAGGCAAATTTTAGACTAGATCTAGGAAAAAGATAAAATTCCTTAAATAAACTTTAGATCTAATATTTTAGAGCTGCATGCAAAAGAATTAGAATAGATTTATCTTTATATGATCAACTATATTCTTGCATGCAAACAAAAACCCAAAGAAACCAATTTTTAAAGTAGAATTTGAGTGAGAGGGGAAGAGACAACTTGGAGAAATAGAACTTGGGCAATGGAGTCTTCCGGTGGATTGAGGAGGGACTATGTCTTTGAATCTTGGAATTGTGAAAGATGAAAACTAGCTCAGCCACCTTTCCAAGCAATGAAATCATGTATGCTTCAAACAACTTGCAAAAAGATTGTTAAATTCTGGAGCTCCCTACACTTTAAATCTAGATAGCATGTAATTAAACAAAAATTGCATGCAAATCATTAACCGCTTATGTAAGAAGACAAAAATATATCGAAAACAAACTAGTTCTAAAGATGTTTTCCTACCGGGTGACAACACCCCTTCAATGGCCAATATCAACAATAGAAAAATAAGTAATTACAACAACATCACCTCATAGATTTGAGCACATGACAATGATTATCCACACACTTGCACAATACACCTTCTTGAACTCCAAAGTGTTTATTCAATATTCAAATAGAAAATAATGATACAATGTAGGTATACATATTCCCAAAACTCCAACTAAACAATGGAGAGGGGTAGCCTTGCTTATATATAAAAATGGGTGACAACTCCAATGAGAGAATGCACAAGTCTAAGAGGAGATGCACACAGGTTAAGGGGAGTGCACATGTAGTAGAGTGGAGATGATGTGAAGCGAATAGAGGTGGAGTGTAGTGATGGAGGTGGAGGTGGATTGAAGTGGGAGTGATTGGAGTGGAAGTGGAGTGGTGAGGGTGAGTTGTGACTTTGGGAAGTGCACCATCACCTCTACGTGCACCATCTAAGCTAAGTGGGGTCGAGTCCCTACATTGGGATCTCCTCCATGCCATGACACCCCAGCTGAAGTCACCTTACCCTTGCTAAAATTTCCTAAGCCTTCAGTCAACTCGGGAAAAGGAAAAAACATGTTTCCAACATGTTCCCCGGTTTCCCTAAAAACTAGGGATTTAATTAAATGACCCATTTTTCGTATTTTTTGAGTAAATTTCATTTTTTAGTGATAATAATCACTTTTTTGCCTCGAAAGAAAGGAAATAGGGGTTTACATGGTACTCTGGACTGGAAAAAAATCATAAATATGGCATCTGACAATGTTTGATGCCATATTTTTACAACTTATTGACTTACAATTAAAAAATTCCATTTTTGCGGGAATTTTATTATTTCTCTAAAACATTAAAAAAAACCTATCAAACCTAGCCGCAACTTCCATATGACTCAATTAATATGACCTAGTATGAACTCATATACATTTAGACACTAGGAATTGGTTATACCATGCCAAGGCCTAACCACCAACACATACTCTATCTTTGGAGTTAGTCTCTTGAGTGAAAAAACTTAGAAATTATTATTTGCCCACAAAGGCAGGAAAAAAATAATTAACAAGTGAAAATAAACACTCTAGAGTACATGCTCATACTCAGGTCATTTATTACAATGACGAAAATGCAGAAAATGTGGTATTTTGAAAGATTGATCGAACTCTGAACTCTGATTTATGAGCATCTGTCTGCTCAGTCTTTGGCAGCTCATCTTCAATTCAGCTAGTGCAAACTGATGGATAACATTGGCTCCATATGGGGATGTGTGGTTAATATTTACATATGAAGGAGACCATGCCAGAATCTAGAATCAAGTGACTTGCATCATCGATGCCTCGTCAACAATCATATTCATAAAAAACCAATATAAACACGAATTGCAATGATAATATACAAGTACATATGATACACCAAAGCATTTAATATACATGTGATTATAGTACAAAAATAAGTAAATAATATACAGAAAGACAAAGCATAATGTACAAAGGATAAGGGTTAGAGAGTATGATAGAAAAGATTCCCCCATGGGCATCGGATGTTCTCGCTGAAGAAAAGCTTGAGAAGTTGGCCGTTGACTAGAAGGACCAACTTCTCACCATCCAAACTGATGAGATAAAATGAATTCTTGCCAGCTATACCCTATATGATGTATGGACCTATCCATAAACTGTCAAAATTTCCATGATTCCCTGGATTTTCCCTTTTTTATCCCAAAGAAGGACCGTGTCCCCTTCCTGAAAAACTCTCTGTCGTGAAGAATTATCAAAGGTATTCTTTACCTTGTCCTGATTCTTTATACTCCGATACAATGCTTTCCTTATGATCTCATCTAACTCTACCAACTGATCAATTCTACTATGTTGGAAGTCTTCATCCATACCATATTTTTGAACAAACCAATACATTGGAAGCTTTAAGTGAACTGGTAAAGTGTTGGGTATGTGTTATATTCTTTGCATGTGTGTGTAGGCGCGTTAGATATGACAACTGCATCTAATGATCCATCTAGTAGTGCTCTTAGTGTCGTGTGAACTGGGAGCTTTCCTAGGGGGGGGCAGGTATGCCCCCCCGGTTACGTGCAACGGTCGACAACGGGCGGTAGCTCGGGGCAACGCCCCAAATTTTTTTTTGGGGCGGTTTTTGCTATTTTTAGCGGTTTTGTAAATTAATCCCAGATTAAGGGATTAGGGTTTTGGTATCTACGTAATACCTATGGTGAATGTTGAAATTCAATATAATGAATATAAGAAAGGTTTTCCCGGTTGAGGGTTTCCGGTATAAAATCTTTGTATACTTTGTGTATGAGCCATTGATTAAATTTTGTCTTGCTTAAGAATCTATATGCATTGCTTTACTTCACAGGTTTAAAAATTACATAAAGTAGCATCGAGCCGATAAACAAGCTCAAAAGGACTCTTCCATGTGGAACTCTTTTTGGTGATTCTATCTGCCCATAATGAAAACTTAATCTTGTTTTCCCATGACCTCTTATTATCCTGACCTCTTATTATCCTGCACTGTTTTTTTAAGAATATTCATTAAGTTCTTATTGCTGGATTCAACGAGACCATTACCTTGGGGATAATAGTTTGAAGAGTGGGACAAAAGAATTCCATACTTAAAACAGAATGAAGAAAACCCCATCGAACTGAAGGCCTTGGCATTATCATTTGTAATCTTGGCGGGTACACCAAACCGAGTGATTATCCTATCTTCAAGTTGGTTGCTGACTTAGTTGGTATTGCTTCTACCCACTTAGTAACAAAATCAATTGTTGTAATTATCCAAGTGTAATCATTACTTGAATTATCCTTAAACTGACCTATGAAATCAAGCCCCCACTTCTGAAAAGGGGCTTCGACCACTATAGGCTGAAGAGGAAAGGTTGATAGCTTCTGCTTCCTTGTGAATAACTGACACTACTGACAACCCGTGACCATTTTATGAACATCTGAGAAAATAGTCGGCCAATCATAACCTGCTCTGAGGATTTTGTGGGAAGTAGTTTTAGCCGCGAAGTGTCCACCACAAAATCATGAATGGAAGTCAACCAAAAGTCTATTGGACTCTAGCTCATCAACACACCTAAGTATCACTCCATCGGGGTTCTTCCACCCTGTTATCACAGTAAATTGCCTTGGGTTTTTAGTTTGCTTTTATCCTTTGTTAAGCCTTAGATTTTAATTTTTTAGGTTTCATCCCTTTAAATTTTATGTTTGTTAGGACCCCTTAGATAAATAAAGTTTGAGTCATAACTCATGTTTGATCCTCAAATTGATTTTTGGAACCCATGGATATGCATCTTTTTGATACAGAGCCTATGGCAAGAGAGGTTTTTCAAAGAGTGGTTAGAATAGAACCCATGGATATGCATATTTTTGATACAGAGCCTATGGCAAGAAAGGTTTTTCAAAGAGTGGTATGCCTCTCTTTCTGCCAGAATATGCAGAGAGGCCATCCAGAGGTGAAAAGACAATTTGCATTACATTTTGATGGAAGGAGAACCAAGGTTGGGGATTTAGAATTTGAGGTGACTGAGGCCTCCATTTCAGCTGCAACAGGAATCCCTATTATAGGTGAAAAGTGGTTTAAATCCATGGCTTTGAGTTCAGTCTATGCCAAAGATATCCTGAAGCCTGAACATCAAGGCAATGATTTGTCTAAAGGCGTGCCAAGGAGTCAATTGATTGAGCAGTTTGACAGAATATTGAAGATCATCCAAAGATATTTTACATGTGAAGGGAGATTTTACACATTGTACCAGTACCATGTAAGGATTTTGCTACATTTTACTGGTAAGGTTGAAATGAATATTCCCTACTACTTGTTAAGGAGCATAGGTAATATGTCAGACAGGATTCAATCCAAGTCTAAGGATGTGGATACTAGAATATTCCACTTTGGATTGATCAAAATGCTAGTCTCTGAGGAATTGGGTAAGAAAGAGATTTCATGGAAACATTTTGTTGTTACTTCTCACTTTAATTTGGATGTAGTATCTTCTCCTCAATCACAGATTTCAATTCCTCTATCACCCACCAGTGCTGTTAAAGAAGGGACCAATAGGAAGAGAAAGGGAAGAGCCCCTATTCAAGTTTTATAGGTCATCAAGCAAGTCATAGAAATGAAGGAGGAAGCTTTTCCTTCCCAACAGAGAGATTTTTCACCACCTCCTCCACCAGGGTTAGAAGAGGTTCCTTCTTCTACAAAAACTACATCCAAGAAAGGGAAGAAGCTACACTTCGCTTCTTCTCCTCCAACAGCTAATACCAAGTGCATAAGACCTTTCACAAGATCATAAGTTCCTAAAGACGTTTTTGAAGAACAATACCCATCAAAGATCCCTGCACAAAAGAAGAAGGGTAAAGGCATTAAAAATCCTGTGGAAAGGAAGGAAGAAACCCCTGTCCCAAAGAAAAAAAAAAGACAAAGACATCAAGAATCCTGATGAAGCAGACAAGGAAATTCCCATGCAGGTGGAAAAGGAGACCGAGCAAAATCCTGTTGAGACTGTGCATGTCACTACTCCACCTAACAGTCAAACATTAAAAAGATTGACCGGGCAACTTAGGGATGCTAGGAAGGAGGTAACTCATCTTAAAGAAAAATATATGATTCACAGGGATCATATGAAAGAACTCATGGATGGGTACAAACACACTCTTGACTTAGCAAAGTTTGCAGCAAGAAAGGCCCAACCCCTTCATAGGCATCTCCAAAACCTTTATAGACAAAATAAAGGTTTTCAATCTCAGAACAGGAAACTCAAGGCAAAGTTGCAACATTTTCAAGATGAAGTAGCTCAAAGAAACTTTTAGGTATTGGTTGAAGCTTCCATTGAGAAAGAGACACCAATAGTCAAGAAGAGCACAACCCCACTGAAAAAACCTGTCATTGCTAGGAAGAAGAAGTCTGTTTTGCCAAATGAAGATCCTCCTTCTACCAGAAAGAGTGTGAGGTTAAGAGTCAAGGTAAAAAAGTAGCTGGTGAAAGGTGAGCCCCATTTTTGAGGATGGTTCCTTTTTTGTGAGGGTTAATTGATATTCAAATATTATCTCTACCACCTATATAGGATTTTAAGCGCATATTCTCAGAGTTTTGGGCTTTTTGTGAAGTGCTAACTCCCTCAACAGTAAAATGAAGACATTCCATAGCGCCTTGGAACTACAGAATAGTCTATTTAGGTATTACACTGGTATGCTACCTGTAGTGCTTCCATGACACCTAAAGATAATGGGTTTGACACCATGAAATGTCACTGCTTACTCTGCACATGTTCTAGAATGGAAGTGCTGCATTTTTGACAACGCTACCTAAACTTTGAACACAGTTGCACAATGGCGCTACAAAAATTCGCTACCCAATGTCTGGCAGAGAACAAAGTTTACACACATACGCAAAACAATGGCGCTACGTAAATTCGCTACCTAATATTTTGTAGAGGGAAAAGTTTGCACAGAGAATATGAGGGTTCGACGCTACCTTTTCTACTTGTCCAGTTTTGAAGTGCGCTACTCATACTGCTACCTAGAGAAGCTACCAACAGACACCAGGGATTTAGGAGGGCCAAGATAACAAATTTTTGGATAGCTGATGATGGAGAAGATTGTAGAAACAATAGCTGGCATCATGAGGACAACCACATGATCCTGAAAGACACATGGCAAACAAGGAGTTGCGCAACAAAAGAGAATCAAATCAGTTTGAAGTTGGGTTGGATTAGTGACCAACATTTTCCTATTTTATAGCATAGGTTGTTAGCCAAGTTGTTAGATGAAATAAATTCTTAGATATTTTCAAGGGAAGGAGGCCAAATCGTACCTCCAGTTGTTGCCTCCTTTTTGTTATAAATAGATAGATGAAATTATTTAGTAGGTTCATATGGTTGAGAAAGGCTCCCTTAGACTATAATATTTCGATGAAGTGACTGTGATTTGGCTATGTACTAGGTTTAAGACATTTTGACTGATAGAAATCAACTTCTCTTTCAGCTTATTTTCTTATGATGCTAAATGTTCATGCTTTGAATGATTCGCATGAATGATTGTGGTGATGTTATGGTGGACGTTTGATCATTATATTATCATGATGTTTATTTAGCTTCCTTAGTTTCTGAGTTCAAGAAGATCTTGTGTTAAGAAACTTTCTTCCTTAGGATTTTGTAGACTAATGTTTACAACAACCCCTACATTTCTCTCATTCAAGTCTTCCCTCTATTCATACTTACTCCCAATTACTTATTGAAGTTAGCCAAGACCTTGATTGCTGGTGCATGCTAGCTCTTTTTTCTGAGTTGGAACATTATCATTTTGAGTCTTTTTTCCATTTGACCCTTTAAAACACTATTGCATTCACATATAACATAATGGGTACTGGGCTTTCCTTCCATGCAATTTGAAGGTGATTCCTAGTGCTAACATTCTTGGCGCCGTTTCTGAGGAACGATTTGAAGAATTTTCCTTGGGATTGAACGACACAACATACTAGTCCTAAAGGTGAATTAGAATTCAATATCTTGAAGATTGCAGCTTGCACCTGGAAACTCCACTGTTTCAGCTCTGGCACCTAAAGGAAAACATACAATATCAAATCCACAACTACCTTTGGTTCTATCTGAGGCTGACCCAGAGAAAGTAATCAAGAAGGGAAAAGCTTCTCTAAATTTTTTTTCTGCTGCTGCTACAAGTGCTTCTGGTCAGTTGCCCGATTCCACTCTTGATACTCCAACTGTTTTATCAAGTAAGCTTTATTTACCTTCTATTGAAGTATCTAAGAAAATTGATTTTGAAGAGTTTCCTATTGAATACTCTTCTTTTGAAACTGAATTGAAAGAATGAAACATTGACATTTTCTCTTCCCCCAACATTGAAAAGTGTTTTAGTCTTGATAGTTTTGAAGATTTCCCTACTTTAGGTTTTGCTACACTTCTTTCTGTTAAAACTTTTGCTACCAAAGAAGTGGAAATTTTATCCCCTTTTCAGACCTTACCATATTCTTCCAAGACTCAACCCTTTGATATGAAAACTGAAACCCCCCCTTCATACTTTCATTCTTCTCCTAATTTTCACACAGTCAAGTCTCATTCTCCTTCTTGTTCACCAAGAGTTCAAAATGAAATGGCTGTTGTTAACCCCCCTGAAAATAGGATGGATGCCATAGTGGCTACAAGATACGCTCCTCTAGTCTTACCTCAGTCAGTGAATTCTCTCCCTCTTGGAGATTATTTGAAATACATGCCCAAGTTTACGGGAGAAGAATATATAACAACTGAGGAACATCTTGTTGCTTTCTACAGCTATGCATATAACCAAAATATTGAAAATGAGGATGTTTGGATGAGGGTTTTCATCCAAATCCTTTTTGGTGAGGCTAGGAAGTGGTTTAGGGGTCTGGCCCCTGGATCCATTACTGGTATTGAAGCATTGGATGAAGCCTTCTTCAGGCACTGGGGGGACAAAAAGGACTTTTTGTACTACATCACTGAATTCAGATCCCTAAAAAGGAAATAAGGAGAGTCTGTCTCTGACTTTTCTAAAAGATTTAACAAAATGTACAACAAGATCCCTGATGAGATAAAACCCACTGAAACCTCTGCAAAAATCATTTATGCCAGTGCATTTGACCCTGAGTTCTTCCTCATATTGAGAGAAAGAAGATCACCTTCCTTAGTTCATATGCAAGATGTTGCCTTGGAGGTAGAATCCAATATAGTGGCATCAAAAAATCTCAGGGGGAAATCTGATAGGGATAGGAGAAAAAATAGAGCTAAAGCTTCAACTTCTGATTCTTGTGTTGTCCATTCTCAAGTAGATGAGCTGACCAAATTAGTAAAATCTCTTTCTACTGAGATTGAGAAGTTAAAATCATAAGGGAAAAAAACATATATAAATGCTCAAAACATTGACAATAGAGGTAACTTCAAGAGACCAAATAATGCTCCCCAAATCCTTCCTAGAGATCCTAGAAATAGAGAAAGAGATGATCAGAGGGTACAAGATCCTTTCCAAAACAATTTGGTTGTTGATGAAGAAGAATAGGAGGTAGAGGCTGATCCTAAGATTCACTGCTTAGGTGACACATCCCCATCCCCACACTTGACTCAATCCTCTTATGAGAAATCCTTTATGGATATTCAAATTAATGAGTTAAGTAACAGAGAGAAAGCAAAAGAACATACTAATAGATATAATATGAGATCTGAAAAGAATGAAGAAAAAATTGATGCCCCTAATCAGCCTGCCCAAAAAGAAGATTCTGTCAAGGCTGTGCCAGTGAGTAGCAAGGAAAAAGACTCTCAAATTCCACAAGTTCTGATCATAAATCCTTCTCCTGAAACCAAAGAGATCTTGAAGCCTTCTTCTTCCTTCAGTTTTGAGAATGAGATCCATAAAAAAAGATCCCTGTACCCTTTTTCGAATTGATAAAAAATGAAGAATTCAAAAATTATCTATCCAAAATGATACAACCCGAAGCCTCTCCAAATTCCATTGATTTAGTAAATCTACAAGATGAAAAGATAGCAGTGATTTTGGGTCCATTGATAGAAGACAGAGATGATTCAACCCCCCTTTCTATACGTCACTGAATATTCAAGATAAAGTGTTGCATAATTGTTGGATGGATTCAGGGGAATCCCACAATCTCATGCCAAAATATGTTATGGATGAACTTGGGTTAGAAATCACTAAGAATTATCATGACTTATCTCTTTTGACTCCAGAAAAGTGAAGTGTCTTGGAGTCATTAAGGATATGGTGGTGTCTTTATTTCAGTTTCCCATGAAAAGTATACTTATGGATATCGTAGTTGATGATGTTCCCCCCAAGTTTGGCATACTTTTGTCAAGGTCTTGGATAAAAATACTAGGGGGGAACTTGCAGATAGATCTGTCTTATGCTACTATTCCTTTTTTTTTGGGAGAGCATAGAAGACTTTATAGGGAAGCTCAATTGGCTTACATCATTAGTGATGAAGAAAACCCCACAAATCACCCTATTTTTGCTTTTGATACAGATCTGGGATCTAGCATTTTGCAGCTCACTGACACTCCTGAAACCCCTTTAGAAATCAGAAAATAGTCCATTGCCTTTTCTGAGGAGCCTCTTCTAACCACTTCTGTCTAGAAGATGTTCTTTGATGGAGCCTCTTCCAAGGAAGGTGCTGGTGTTGGGGTGGTCTTTGTCTCACCAAATCAAGAAACTATATCCTTGTCATATAAATTAGAATTTGAGACTACTAATAATGTGGCAGAGTATGAATTTCTTGTCTTGGGGTTGAGGGATGCTAAAGACATGGGGATAGAAGAGATATCAGTATTTGGGGATGCTGGATTAATAGTCCATCAGATTAAAAATCTTTATCAAACAAAACACCCTAGGCTTAGATCTTACAAAAATTAAATGTGGGAATTGGTGGACAATTTTTTCTCTGCTTTTAACATATCATTCATTCCTAGAGAAGAGAATTCCATGGCTGATTCTTTGGCTGTATTAGCAAGCAACTTAAAAATTCCTATACCACCCAAAATCAAGTATGATGTAGAAGTCAAATACAAGCCTTCTATACCAGGCAATGTAAAATATTGGAAGGTGTTCGAAAATGATTTAGAACTTAAAAGTTTCCTCGAGACTATTGATGAGTTTTCTACATTACACATTGGTCAGGATCACAATTCATAAATTACTCCTCACGCTGATGTTTTCCTCAATAAAATTGCTAATCATCATATTGTGCAACTACCTAGCAATCATATTCCAAAAGGACTAGTTCCTTTGGAAATATTATTTGACGGGAACGATGTGGCAGTGAAAGGGAAGGTATCCACTGATGATGATGACATAACTGAGTGCAATTTGGGCACTGAAAAGAATCCAAAATACGTCAAATTGTCAAGCAGCCTATCGGAAGAGCAGAGGGAAGAATATGCTAAGTTGTTGAAGGAATTTGCTGATGTATTCACTTGAACTTATGAAGATCTCAGAACTTATGACATAATCATTATAGAGAATAGGATTCCATTAAAATAAGACACCAAACCCTTCAGGAAAAAGTTGAGGAAATCAATCCTATGTTGCTGCCTGTCATGGAGAAAGAGGTAAACAAGATTTTAGATGCAAAAATTATCATTCCTTTGAGGTATTCTGAATGGATGGCCAATTTGGTCCCAATAAGAAAAAAGAATGGAGAAATCAGACTTTGCATTGATTTCCGAAATCTGAACAGAAGCTAAAAAAAGGATAATTACCCTTTGCCCAAGATGGAGCACATATTACAGAAGGTGACAGGAGCATCCAGTATGTCCATGGTTTATAGTTTTTCCAGGTACAATCAGGTCTCTGTTTTTCCAGAAGATAGAGAGAAGATGACCTTTACCACTCCTTGGGGTACATTTATGTATGCCAAGATGCCCTTTGGCTTGGTGAATGTAGGGGAAACTTTTTAGGGAGCTATGCACATATAATTTATTGGAGAGAAGGATAAGTTTGTTTTTATCTATTTAGATGACATAACAATGTACTCTCAATCTTATAAAGAACACTGTGATCACTTAAGAAAGGTTTTCTTGAAATGAAGAAAATTTGGCCTCTCTTTGAATCCGAAAAAATTATTGTTTGCCATGAAGGAAGGAAAATTATTAGGGCATATCATGTCATCTGAAGGGGTAAAGATTTATTACAGCAGGGTTGAATCTATACAAACATTGTCACTCCCTATATCCAAAAAAGAGGTTCAATCTTTTCTGGGAAAAAATATTTCAGGTAACTTTGGAGTCTTGATCTTGTAACTTGAGGTTCAATCTTTTCTGAATTTTTGTAGTCTTGTTCTGGTTCTTGTATTCCCATGTGGTAGCATTGGATCAAATAGGTAGTTGGATCAAAAATACTAGTATGGAAGAAAGATGGTTCTTTCAGGTTATGCATAGATTATCGTGGACTTAACAAGATTACAATTAAAAATAAATTTCCCATTCCCTTCATCGACGAAATGTTGGATGAACTTCATGG
>JZKD02S2276850.1:279540-289626 GCA_000966675.3 Picea glauca | reverse complement strand
ATAAAATTAAGTCAAAAAAATATATAAAAAAAAATGTGGAGCCAATGTTATCACACTAAATTGCCTTGGGTTTTTTTTATTTTCTTTTATCCTTTGTTAAGCCTTAGATTTTAATTTTTTAAGTTTCATCCCTTTAAAGTTTATGTTTGTTAGGACCCCTTAGATAAATAAAGTTTGAATCATAACTCATGTTTGATCCTCAAATTGATTTTTGGACTTTGAACCATTTTAGTTCATGATTTAAATTTTTGGTCCCCTTCATGATTTGTCACTAGGATCGATCTCTCCCATGACTAGACTAATGTGAAACACCTTTATCCTCACTCATGATCTCGTAGGCATGCCTTGCTGTCCTTTCTCACCTGTCCAATCATTTTTCAAATTGGAGCGCTGACCACTCATCAGGCAGTTTTGTAGCGCCTTTCCCGTTCATCATGTTTCCACCACGAGTCATGATTACCACGACTGATGTCATGTTCCTTGTTTTTAGTGCCAAGATTTGGTTAAAGATACCTCCAGGATATCTTATTTACGAGCCTTGATAACAATTTATGATTTTAAAATTCAAGAATGTTGCGCTACTCAAACTCATAGTTCTGACCAGGTGACAACGGTGTGACTGAATCTGATGCTGAGGTAGATTCGAGGTCCGAAATGTTCGTGAATTCATCCTGATATTTTGTTTAAGATTCAAACAGGTGTTTACTCCACATGTATCCCGTGTTTCCTCCTCTGCACTTTAATTTTCACAAAGAATTAGTGCTCAGGTTTTGGTTTATCAGGCTTGCACAGTTGTAAGGGACTCATCTTTGCATCATAGGCTTGTCTCCTCTCTTTTCAAACCTGTGAACTCCATTGCTTGTATCTAGGTCTGATAACTTCTTCCTGCCATAGCTATTGAGGTTGCAAGCACCTAAATATCCTATCCTCTGCATACACATCGCGCTACCGAGAGGCGCTGCTTAACCCCTCTATGTCTCCCCTGCTTCCTTTAATTTTGGAGTTAAATGTTTTTACCCATTTACAAAGGTCAATTACAGATTGCCCCCTCATTTGTCTAAACTCTCAATGCCTGTACCAATCTAAGGGTGGGATTCCCACAGTAAAAAATTGGCTTACTAGCACTAATATGTTTTAAAGGGCCAACCTTGTACATTTGAAGCCTAATTTTAAGTCTTCCTGGTTATTACTACCCCATAAGACTTAAGAAGATCTCATTCTAAGCCATGTAGACTCCTCAGATGAAAAATACACATAAAGGGGGCAAGGTGGTTAGAAAAGAACTTTTGGATATGCATCTTTTTGATATGGAGCCTATGGCAAGAGAGGTTTTTCAAAGAGTGGGATGCCCCTCTTTCTGCTAGAATATGCAAAGAGGCCATCCAGAGGTGACAAGACAATTTGCATTACATTTTGATGGCAAGAGAACCAAGGTTGGGGATTTAGAATTTGAGGTGACTGAGGCCTCCATTTTAGCTGCAACATGAATCCCTATTACAGGTGAAAAGTGGTTTAAAGCCACGACTTCAAGTTTAGCCTATGCCAAAGATATCCTTAAGCCTGAACATCAAGAAAATGATTTGTTTAAAGGCATGCCAAGGAGTCAATTGATTGAGCAGTTTGACAGAATATTGAAGATCATCCATAGATATTTTACATGTGAAGGGAGATTTAACACATTGTATGAGTACCATGTAATGATTTTGCTACATTTTATTGGTAAGGTTGAAATGAATATTCCCTAATACTTGTTAAGGATCATAGGTAAGATGTTAGACAAGATTCAATCCAAGTCTAAGGATGTGGATACTAGCATATTCCACTCTGGATTGATCAGAATGCTAGTCTCTTAGGAATTGGGTAAGAAAGATAATTCATGGGAACATTTTGTTGTTGCTTCTCACTTTAAGTTGGATGTAGTATCTTCTCCTCAATCACAGATTGCAAGTCCTCTATCACCCACCAATGTTGTTAAAGCAGGGACCAGTAGGAAGAGAAATGAAAGAGCCCCTGTTTAAGTTTCAGAGGTCATCAAGCAAGTCACAGAAACAGAGGAGGAAGCTTGTCCTTCCCCACAGAGATATTTTTCACCACCTCCTCCACCAGGGTTAGAAGAGGTTCCTTCTTCTACCAAAACTACATCCAAGAAAGGGAAGAAGCTACACTTCCCTTCTTATCCTCCAAAAACCAATACTAAGGGAAGAAGACCTTTCACAAGATCATCAGTTCCAAAAGATGTTTTTGAGGAATAGTCCCCATCAAAGATCCCTGTACAAAAGAAGAAGGGTAAAGGAATTAAAAATCTTGTGGAAAGGAAGGAAGAAACCCCTATGCCAAAGAAAAAAAATAAAGACAAAGACATCAAGAATACTGATGAATCAGACAAGGAAATTCCCATGAAGGTGGAAAAGGAGACCGAGGAAAAGCCTTTTGAGACTGTGCATGTCACTACTCCACCTAACAATCAAACATTCAAAAGATTGATCAGGAAACTTAGGGATGCTAGGAAGGAGGTATCTCCTCTTAAAGAAGAATATATGATTCACAGGGCTTAGATGAAAGAACTCATGGATGGCTACAAACACACTCTTGACTTAGCAAGGTTTGCAACAATAAAGGCTTAGCCCCTTCATAGGAAGCTCCAAAACCTTTATAGCCAAAATAAAGGTTTTCAATCTCAGAACAGGAAACTCAAGGCAAAGTTGCAACATTTTCAAGATGAAGTAGCTCAAAGAAACTTGCAGGTATTGGTTGAAGCTTCCATTGAGAAAGATACACCGACAATCAATAAGAGAACAACCCCACTGAAAAATATTGTCATTGCTAGGAAGAAGAAGTCTGTTGTGCCAAATGAAGATCCTCCTTCTACCAGAAAGAGTGTGAGGTTAAGTGTCAAGGTAACAAAGTAGTTGGTGAAAGGTGAGCCCCATTTTTGAGGATGGTTCCTTTTTTGTGAGGGTTAACTGATATTCAAATATTATCCCTCCCATCTATGCAGGCTTTTAAGCGTCGATTCTCCGAGTTTTGGGATTTTTGTGAAGTGCTAACTCACTCAGCAGTAAAATGAAGACATTCTGTAGCGCCTTGGCGCTACGGAATAGTCTATTTCAGTATTACACTGGTATGCTACCTATAGTGCTGCCATGTCACCTAAAGAGAATGGGTTTGACACTATGCAAGGTCACTGCTTGCTCTGCACATGTTCTAGAATGGAAGTGTTGTGTTTTTGACAACGCTACCTAAACTTTGCACATAGACGCACAGTGGCACTAAATAAATTCGCTACCCAATATTTGGTAGAGAACAAAGTTTGCACACATATGCAACACAGTGGAACTACGTAAATTCACTACCTAATATTTCATAGAGGGAAAAGTTTTCACATAGAATATGAGGGTTCGACACTACCTTTTCTACTTGTCTAGTTTTCAAGTGCGCTACTCAGACTACTACCTAAAGAAGCTACCAATAGACACCAGGGATTCAGGAGGGCCAAGATAACAACTTTTTGGATAGATGATGATGGAGAAGATTATAGAAATAGAAGCTGGCATAATGAGGACAAACACATGCTCTTGAAAGAAACATGGCAAACAAGGAGCTGTGCAACAAAAGGGAATCAAATCAGTTTGAAGTTGGGTTGGATTAGTCACCAACATTTTCCTATTTTATAGCATAGGTTGTTAGATGAAATAATTTCTTAGAGATTTTCGAGGGAAGGAGGTCAACTCGTACCTCCAGTTGTTTCCTACCTTTTGTTTCAAATAGATAGATGAAATGTTTTAGTAGGTTCAAATGGTTGAGCAAGGATCCCTTAGACTGTAATATTTTGATGAAGTGACTGTGATCTGGCTATGTACTGGATTTAAGACATTTTGACTAATAGAAATCAGCTTCTCTTTCAGCTTATTTTCTTCTGATGCGAACTGTTCATGCTTTGAATGATTCACATGAATGATTGTGGTGATGTTATCATGGATGTTTGATCATTATATTATCATGATGTTGATTTAGCTTCCTTAGTTTTTGAGTTCAAGAATATCTTGTGTTAAGAAACTTTCTTCCTTAGGATTTTGTACACCTGATGTTTACAACAACCCCTACATTTCTCTCATTCAAGTCTTCCCTCTATTCATACTTACTCCCAATTAGTGATTGAAGTTAGCTAAGACCTTGATTGTTGGTGCATGCTAGTGCTGTTTTCTGAGTTGGAACATTATCATTTTGAGTCTTTTTCCATTTGACCCTTTAAAACACTCTTACATTCACATATAACCTGATGGGTACTGGGCTTGCCTTCCATGTAATCTGAAGGTGATTCCTAGTGCTAACACACCCCAATCCATCTTGAATGATACAATACTTATCCGCTTTCAACCTCAAATCCATTCTCTTATGACCAGTCAAATGACTTGGGAAAGTGAGGTTTGAAAGAAAGTAGATGATATCTGAATACCATTGGTGTTGTTCTAATTTCTGAAGTTCTGATGACAAGGCTGGCCTAGATTGACTGTTTTGGAAGACGAGGTCCAACACTTGTTCATTTCCTTTAGTGATAATTTGAGCCAACCCTTGACCTTTATTCAACTTAGTGGGTTTAATCTCTAAGTCATATTCTTGAATCTTCAAGACCCACTTTCCTCTGAATCCCAAGCAATCCTGTTGCCCATGGATATATTTTATTGCTGAGTGAGGGACATACCACACAACCTTTGAGTATCCTATATAGACTCAGAAATGATTGAAATATTTAACTAAGGCATAAGATTTCTTTTCCATATTAGTATAGTTAAGCTCATAATTCTGTAATGCCTTACTCATAAAAGCAATGGGTTTATCCTGACCCTCTTCATTTTTCTGGAGAAAGAACCCTGGAATAGTGTCTTCCGAAGAAAAGGAAAATATTTGAAAATATTTTGAATAATTTGGACTAATTAACATAGGAGACTTGCCAATTTCATCCTTAATACTTTTGAAAGCATTCCTTCCTTCATCTGTCCACTCATATTTAGCATATTTTTTCAATAATTTAAGGAGTGGTTTCATCATCTCATCCAAGTTTGGTATGAACCATTTGACAAAGTTGATCTGTCTAAGAAAATATTGAAGGGATTTCTTGGTTGGGGGTAAGGGAACATTTTTTTATGGCTTCGACCCTTTCAAGATCCATTTTTACCCTGTCTTTTGCTATAATGTGACCTAGCAACTTGCCTTAGTCAACACCCAAAACATAATTTGTTGGATTCAAGGAGATGCCATACTTTCGACACCTTTCAAACACCTGCCTAAGATGGCTTATGTGATCAGACCTTTCTTTTGAAAAAACTGTCAAGTCATCTTGGTATATTTCTATGATTTTTCCCATTAAATCATGGAAGGAAAAATCCATGGCTCTTTGAAAAGTGGCACCTGCATTATGTATGCCAAAAGGCATACTTAGGTATTCAAAGGTGCCCCGAGGTGTGGTGAAGGTAGTTTTGTTTTGATCTTCCTTCCTCACCAACACTTGGTTATAACCGGAGAAACCATCCAACATGGACATAATCTTGGAACCAGTTACCCTTTGAGGTAGGGTCTCCATGTTGGGTAGGGGGTAAATGTATTTAATGCATGCAATATTTAAATTTCTGAAATCAATG
Organism: Picea glauca; assembly: GCA_000966675.3. Classification (NCBI taxonomy): domain Eukaryota; kingdom Viridiplantae; phylum Streptophyta; class Pinopsida; order Pinales; family Pinaceae; genus Picea; species Picea glauca. The sequence continues at coordinate 283,987 of JZKD02S2276850.1, read as the reverse complement.
CATAATCTTATCCCCCCATTATTTTTTCTAACAATAACTAAGTTGGAGCACCATGATGAATGTCTTGTTTGAGCAATGATGCCAACATCCAACATCTTCTTAAGCTCAACTTGAACTAAAGGTGATAACTTAGGATTTATTCACCTAAGTTTTTGTCTGAAAGGTTTTGTATCATCCTTGAGGGGGATAATATGTTGAAACACATCCTCTTTATATGATTTGATATCATCACATGTGAAAGAAAATACATCCCTATAATCTTGGACTAATTTGATCAATTCCTTTCTTTCTTTTTCTGAGGTTCCTTTTCCAATTTTTATAAACCTTGGGACTTCCTCTATCCCAATGTTGATTCCAATATAACTGCCAGGCTTTATTACTTATTTTTTCTTTTTATACATATCATGCCTATCAAAAATATTTTCTACGACAGTTATTCCTCTAGGAACTAGATTTTTTATTGGATTATACTCAACATATTCTTTACCCTCCTCTTTGTAACTAACATTGAAACCTGAGAATTCCTTGACATTGTGGATGAACCTTAGAACTTATTCATCATCTTTGAAAACCTTCCAATGATCAATATTGTCTAGGAAATATGGCCTAAAGATTATCTCCAACCTTCCTTTTCCTTTCATTAGATCTTCTGAGGGCTGGAGGGTAGAAGTTGCTACAGCTAGACTGTCAGCCAGGCTATTTTGGTCTCTAGGGATAGCAATGAGGTCCATAACATCAAATAATTCTATGACATCCCATATAGAATTTATGTATCTTCTTAACCTCTCACTTTTTCATGCATACTTATTTTTCACTTGGATAATTACTAAGTCTGAGTCACCCTTTATATTTAGAATCTTGATACCCATGTCCTTAGCAATTTCCAAACCTAGAAAAAGTGCCTCATACTCAGCCACATTGTTTGTTGCATCAAACTCAAGTCTAAATGCAAAATTATAAGTTTTCCCAGTTGGATATTTTAACACAATTCCTGCCCCTTTGCCTGATCTTGAGTGGGCTCCATCAAAATTCATCTTCCAAGCTTTATTACTTTCTTTTCCATCTTTGAATTTTTCTTGAGTTGGTTCTAGGAAGTTATAACATATGGATACGTTACCCATGTCAGAAACTTGGCATAAAAACTCATTAAAAGGCTCTTTAGGGTCTTCTATATGATACTTCCTTTCTGTTTCCCTAAAGAGTCTGAAATTCTAAGTTGTTTGAGGAGGGTATGGAATAGTTGCAAATGTCAAATCCATATTTAATTAGCCACCCATATGAGCTCCCCATTTTCTAGATAGAAGCATCCCCCATGCATCTAGCACATCTATAACTAGAACATCCATTTTGAATGAAAATTCAGGACAAAAGGCTAGCTTGACTGGGAGGTCTATGATTATTCCATGAGTTTCAATTTCTCTAGAGTCCATGTCACACACATTTTGATAAGGCCTTGTGATTTTAAGGCCTAACCTTTGCATAATCCCCTTGGTGATGATGTTTGATGAAGCACCTGAATCATACATTTAGTTCTGTAACCACTGATCATTTATTTCTAATGATACAAAGAAAGGATGATTTTCTTCCTTAGTCCTATCTCTGCTAGTTAAGACCACTGGAGGATCTTCATGATGTTCCTTAACCTTTTCTTGATCTTTTGGAACAAATTTATTACTTGGAAGATTTATTGCTTGCATAAGCTTTTCTTTCTGTGAGGGAATTTTCAAGAGATCTGACACTGAAACCAAGACCTTTGCATTTGAAATCCAACTACCTATCAACATTTAGATTAGTAATTGGAGTGTTTGTAGGAGTAGTTACCTTTGGAAAGTTGAGACTTGTTTGTTCCTTCTTTACCCTTCCTCTGGTAGACTATCCCTTTGTGCCTTTCCATTTCTAAGATTTTCTCATTTGTGGGCTTGTGACCATATAACTTAGTCATATTCTTAAACCACTTGATTAGTTTTCTCACTTCTTTCTTGCATTTGAAGCCAATAGTCCATAGATAAGGGGTGAGCTTCACCAAAGTTGTTGATGTGGTTGGAGTTTTTGGGCTTCCCTACAAATTTGTTTGCTGGAGGAAGGTGTTGTTCATTTATCTGGAAAAAAACTGGGCAGGTATATTCTTTGTGAAAGTATTCACAAGCTATACAAAAAGGTGGTGCTTCTTTATTCACCACATTATTTGACTCTAGCTGATTAGGGGGCCTTTGGTTTTGAGGAGAAAATTTTCTTTGCCACTTATCATTATTTGGTCTGGGTTGAAATATGTTGTTTTGAGACCTTTCCATAGCTATCAACCTATTTTGTAGGGAACTAAGCTGAGTACCATGGGTATCTTCCATTATCTTGACCATCTTAGTAACGACCTTTGGGGGGTCGAAATTAGGGTCTTTATCTTCAGGAGCTGCAACTGCAACCTTGTCCTTCGCCTCTGTCTGCCTAGAAGAACTACCTCTACTGAAACCTGGAAGGTTGGACTTCCCTGAAGCCTACATGTTTTTATCAATCTTAGCTGCTATATCCTAAGCTGCCTTGAGGTTGGGCGGTTCCTTATCTCTAAGTTGGTATCTCATTTCCCCACCAAAATCCTCGACATAGTAGATCAATATAACATCATTTGGAGGCTTGATATATGTATGCATGCTAGAGTCAAGTTCATTGAATTTCTTGTTAAACTCATCCATTGTCTCATTCTCCTTCTTTTTTATTGTGTCAAGGGCTGCCAACAGGTGACAATGATCTTTCTTTTCCCCCCATTTTTCTGTGAAGGCATCTAGAAGATCTTTAAGAGTCTTGAAAGATTTGTTGGGAATATCCTCATACCAATATGAGGCATCGTCTTCTAAGGAGAGGACAAAAAGTTTCATCTTAACATCCTCATAGTCATGTGCTACACACCATTTGTTAATACATCTCATGAATGAATTAATATGAATTTTGGTAGACACAACATTATTTCCTTGGAAACTAGGTAAATTTTCAATAGCCTTTTCTAGGATAGCATGTGGATAGTTATTTATTGCAATGAAATCACACGGGTCATATATAGCCATTTCTGAAAAAATTACTTTTATTAATAAAGAGCAAGTGGATATCATAAATGGACTTGGTTCCTAAATGAATAAGGACTCTACGGTAAGAGGCTTTGGCTAACCTCCTTCGATAAACCTATTTAGGTTCAAGAATGAAGTTAAGTAGGCCTTATGAGTTCCTCCTTGTAGAATACTTAGTCAAATTGGAATTAAGTGGAGTCGCCAGATGATTGAGTCTAGATATGATAGTCTACAAGCATAAAAAAATTAAGTAAAAACAAAGGAAATCAAGTCGTGTTCCAGGAATAGAAAGATTTATCCCCGACAACGACGCTAAAAAATGTTGCTGCCTTATACACACATGGGGTAACATGGAAGAAATATTCAATCCACTTGGTGTGTCCTTGGGGGCAAGTTTTGAGTCAAGGTGTTGTCACCTGATCCTCAACTCCTCCGTCTAGGCCAACTCCTAGCGAAGCTAAGGGGGGTAGTCCCTATGAAAATAATCTAAGGCTTTTACTCTACTGGAACTGAAAAAACAAAAGCATTATAGAAGTTTATATTTTTAAACACAAGATAATATCAAAGCAACATAAATTTAATCAAAGGACACAGCTTGTGAAACAAGCCATAAACATTAACCATTCATCACATAAATTTAAATCAAATAGATAAGCTGACATGAAATAAATAGAGATAGACCAGTGCCAGATAAAAGCAAATTGTGATGTGATGAATGTGCTGCGTTTAATTTTATCTTGAGGATTTTAGTTAGGGGATTTAGAATATTAAAAAGTGTTTGAGACCATGAAGTGGGGATTGAAGTCGGGGTCCCCACTCTTTGTGTGAAAAGTGAAATGTGGCCTCCTTGTTCATTATTCACCAATCTTATAGACTTACCGACTGGGTGTGTCGTAGGTCCAACGAGGAGAGTTTCCCCTTGACTTAACACACTCCACCTAGGGTAGAGGTATTAGATGAATAACACAACTTAGAGATTGTCCTAATTATACTAGCATGCATAGTTCAAACCATTTCTAGGTCCCCAAATCCACTTGACCATAGCAATAGGATTACATATGTGGTTTAAACAACTCGGGTTTATTCCAATATCTTGCAAAAATGAAACTAGCAATTGGTGTCCTATGAAAACAACCCTAAAAATTACAATTAATTTTGGGAATTTGATTTAGTGATATGAGTTTATTTTATATTCTTTATGCAAGTAAAGCTAAAGAAATCAAAAGAAACAGGACACAACCCCGAAAAAAAAGAAAAGCAAAAGGACACTGGTTTCCCCCCAGGGGCACGAGAAACGAAGAGAGACGAGCTTTGTGGCTCACAAAATTTATTACAATCCTAAACTACTTTCCTTTTTAGAGGCACTTTATCTTTATATTGAGAGATCAAGT